>OY829112.1:16863726-16871226 GCA_963691645.1 Pelosia muscerda
CACTTGAAGCGACTCAAGTATTCAGAGAACCCACCATGCCCCGTTAATAGCTGGGTCGTGGTGCCGGCTATCTCCATCTTACGGACGGTTCTGTACGCAGCCACAGCGCACGGAAAGAAAAGCTTGGTTCCAGAAGCAGTCGTACCCGTCTTATAGCGTCCGTTCCACTTGTCAAGCGTCATCTGACGCAGACCACGCTTGACAAACGAGACGGGACACAGGTCATAGTTCGGCCTCGTCTTCGACTTCAAAGCCGCCTCCTTGGCGAGCTGGTCCGCTCGCTCGTTGCCCTCCAACCCTACGTGGGCCTTGATCCAGAACAGGGATATTTCCTTGTTCTGGACCAAGCCCCGCTTGATGTTATCTCTGGCCTCAACGGCCAGAGGGTGGAGGGCACGGGGGTTGACGACCGTTTGGAGAGCGGCTTTGCTGTCGCTGAGGATGCCGAACGTCGTGGCCGCGCCGCGCCTAAGGACCTCACTGGTCGCTTTGCATAAAGCCAGGAGTTCGGCCTGGTAGACGGTACAATGTGGGGCGAGAGCAAGTTTGAGGGCCTTTGTTTCGGCGTCGCTATTCCAAATGGATAGCGCAGCGCCGACACGACCCTCAATCTTGCTCCCGTCCGTGAAGATGCGCACCTGGATGGTGTTGGTGCGCTGATAATCTTCCTCGTCTACCAGGCTGGTGAAGTCCAGACTTATATGCTCCGCGGGGTGAGGTACCTCCATTGCTGAAGCCATCCGTTCGACCTCTCTGTCTCCCAACCATGACTGGGACACTCCTCTCTTGGCCTCATAAAGTGAGGCCACCTCGCGAACTCTGAGGTCCAGAGGGAGCATTCCAGCCAAGATTAGACTTGAGTGCAGAGAAACCGTCCGGTAGCCCTTGCAAAGTTTTTGCGCGAACCCGCGCTGCACCACGGCTAACTGCTTCTGGATACCGAGCTTCTCCACCGCTGGACACCAGCTGCTGGCTGCATACAGCACCGTCGGTTCCACGGCTGCGGTGTAGATGGTCCGGATCACCTCGGGATGTAGTCCCCAACCGATCCGGGCCATCCGCGCCAGCTTGTGGTAGATGGCGATAGCCTTTTTGCATTGGTTGGTGACGTGGGTGTTGAAGGTTAGCTTGTGGTCGATGGTGAGCCCCAGGATCTTGATTTCCTTGGACATGCCAATGTCTATCCCGCCCATGCTGAGGCGTGGGACATCGTACTTAAGCCTCCGCGTGATTACCATCGCACAAGTTTTGTGCGGTGCGAATTTCAGGTTAGGTTAGGTTAGGTTAGGTTAGGTTAGGTTAGGTTAGGTTAGGTTAGGTTAGGTTAGGTTAGGTTAGGTTAGGTTAGGTTAGGTTAGGTTAGGTTAGGTTAGGTTAGGTTAGGTTAGGTTAGGTTAGGTTAGGTTAGGTTAGGTTAGGTTAGGTTAGGTTAGGTTAGGTTAGGTTAGGTTAGGTTAGGTTAGGTTAGGTTAGGTTAGGTTAGGTTAGGTTAGGTTAGGTTAGGTTAGGTTAGGTTAGGTTAGGTTAGGTTAGGTTAGGTTAGGTTAGGTTAGGTTAGGTTAGGTTAGGTTAGGTTAGGTTAGGTTAGGTTAGGTTAGGTTAGGTTAGGTTAGGTTAGGTTAGGTTAGGTTAGGTTAGGTTAGGTTAGGTTAGGTTAGGTTAGGTTAGGTTAGGTTAGGTTAGGTTAGGTTAGGTTAGGTTAGGTTAGGTTAGGTTAGGTTAGGTTAGGTTAGGTTAGGTTAGGTTAGGTTAGGTTAGGTTAGGTTAGGTTAGGTTAGGTTAGGTTAGGTTAGGTTAGGTTAGGTTAGGTTAGGTTAGGTTAGGTTAGGTTAGGTTAGGTTAGGTTAGGTTAGGTTAGGTTAGGTTAGGTTAGGTTAGGTTAGGTTAGGTTAGGTTAGGTTAGGTTAGGTTAGGTTAGGTTAGGTTAGGTTAGGTTAGGTTAGGTTAGGTTAGGTTAGGTTAGGTTAGGTTAGGTTAGGTTAGGTTAGGTTAGGTTAGGTTAGGTTAGGTTAGGTTAGGTTAGGTTAGGTTAGGTTAGGTTAGGTTAGGTTAGGTTAGGTTAGGTTAGGTTAGGTTAGGTTAGGTTAGGTTAGGTTAGGTTAGGTTAGGTTAGGTTAGGTTAGGTTAGGTTAGGTTAGGTTAGGTTAGGTTAGGTTAGGTTAGGTTAGGTTAGGTTAGGTTAGGTTAGGTTAGGTTAGGTTAGGTTAGGTTAGGTTAGGTTAGGTTAGGTTAGGTTAGGTTAGGTTAGGTTAGGTTAGGTTAGGTTAGGTTAGGTTAGGTTAGGTTAGGTTAGGTTAGGTTAGGTTAGGTTAGGTTAGGTTAGGTTAGGTTAGGTTAGGTTAGGTTAGGTTAGGTTAGGTTAGGTTAGGTTAGGTTAGGTTAGGTTAGGTTAGGTTAGGTTAGGTTAGGTTAGGTTAGGTTAGGTTAGGTTAGGTTAGGTTAGGTTAGGTTAGGTTAGGTTAGGTTAGGTTAGGTTAGGTTAGGTTAGGTTAGGTTAGGTTAGGTTAGGTTAGGTTAGGTTAGGTTAGGTTAGGTTAGGTTAGGTTAGGTTAGGTTAGGTTAGGTTAGGTTAGGTTAGGTTAGGTTAGGTTAGGTTAGGTTAGGTTAGGTTAGGTTAGGTTAGGTTAGGTTAGGTTAGGTTAGGTTAGGTTAGGTTAGGTTAGGTTAGGTTAGGTTAGGTTAGGTTAGGTTAGGTTAGGTTAGGTTAGGTTAGGTTAGGTTAGGTTAGGTTAGGTTAGGTTAGGTTAGGTTAGGTTAGGTTAGGTTTTTTTTTTTTTTTTTTTACGTGGTGGAATGCATTTACGCACTTCGCTCACCCCCCGCGGGGGCAGGGGGTTCGCTTCGTGTGGGACTCCTGACCTCGAAACGGAGGCCAGACTACCCACTAAACCACCACGGTGTTCCTCCTTCGCCTAATCCGAGCCGCGGGATAGAATTCTCACCGCGACTCGGCTAGGGGCGCCCGTTTGGGCTCGCCTCTTGGTGGCCCCACCATCCGGACAGACTTTCCAGGTGATGGGGCCAGCTCACTTTAGAAATGCGCCCCAGGAACACTGAGGGGCGCATTCCGCCACATTAGCATGGGGCGGCGGGTCCCCCGACCTACCGCCCGTGGCTTCGCTCATTCGGGGACGCGGGCGAATTGCGCTCGCCGGCGTCCCCTCGCCGGGGGCCTGCGGGGCGGAAGAGTGAGACCAGCTCGCTCCCGCTCCCGCACCGCCATCACCTCGCTAGCGAACGAGGCGACGGCGGCCCAACACTCTTCGCTGTCGGCCATGGCTGGGATCACGGCCGACAGCGAAAGGTCTCCACCAATGGAGCTTACGAGGGCCGTCCTTTGGCCGTCCCACGCCTCACACACGGCCATGGTGTGATAGGCCGTGTCGGGGTCGCCGCTGGTGCAGTGACGGCACCGGGGCTCCGGTTCTATCCCCACCACTTCCCACAGGTACTTGGCAAAACAGCCATGACCCGTGAGAAGTTGGGTGAGGTGGTACGTCGGAGCCCCATGACCCCTCTCCACAAAAAGACGCAGGACGGGCCGGACGGCCCCCACTAGCAGCGACCCACTACGGGTCGCTCGCAGCCTTTCGGCCCATTTCCGGAAGAGATCGTCGCGAGCCGCCTGTCTCCAGCAATCGATCTCCTCCGGAAGCGGCCGACCTCCCAGATTGCGCCGCATCAGGGCACCCTCATCGTAGACCCTCTTGAGGACGCCTGCCTCGAGATCCCAGGGGATACTGCCCGCAATTAGACACGCCGCCTCGTAAGAGACGGTGTGGTACGCCCGTGCGGCCCTCTGCGCGATGGCGCGCTGCGGTCGCCGCAGCAGCGCAACGTTTGCTGGGCAGAGGGCCTCCGCCCATATGGGCGCTCCGTAGAGCGCCTTGGAACGCACCACTCCGTCGTAGAGACGGCGGCAGGCAGACCCTGGGCCTCCGCTGTTGGGCAGCAACCGCGAGAGCATTCCGGCAAACGACAGCAATTTCGGTGCCAGCTGCCGGAAATGCTCCGCAAACCGCCACCGACTGTCGAGAACCAGCCCGAGGTATTTCAGACTGGTCCCGACAGCGATGGAGGTGCCGCCCACCACAATCGACCTATCTCGAGGCGGCGTCTGCCGAGGCCCATGAAAGAATAGGGCCTCGGACTTTTCGAGGGCCACCTTCAAACCTAGTGCCCCGATGCGACGCACGACATGGGCGACGCCTGCCGTAGCGAGGACGGAGGCGTCGCGAAACGTTGGGGCCCGCGCGGTGACTAGGGTGTCGTCGGCGTAACAAAGTACACCGACTCCCCGAAGATTAGCACCGCGCAGGACCCAATCATAACCTACATTCCACAGGAGCGGCCCGAGGACCGACCCCTGTGGAACGCCACAAGACATGCCCCTGCGGACCACCTCGCTTTGGGCCGGATAGATGATGACCCGGTCCACGAAGTAGTCCGCAAGGACGCGCCTGAGGTACCACGGGACGTTGTGGTACCTCAGCGCTTCGGCGATAGTTTCCCAGGGGAGGGTGTTGAAGGCGTTGGCTATGTCCAGCGACACAGCCAACAACACCTCTCCCCCGGCGACCGCTTCGTCGACGCTGCCCCGCAGTCGGGATATGGCGTCGAGGGTTGACCTCCCGCGACGGAAGCCGAACTGGCCGTCACTTAGGTTGGGCCCCGCCCCCTCCAGGTGGCCGACGAGACGCGCAGCGAGCACCCGCTCAAACAGCTTGCACATCTCGTCGAGCAAAACGATGGGGCGGTAGGCCGACGGCGAGTCGACTGGACGCCCGTGCTTTTTAAGCAGCACGAGCTTCCCAGTCTTCCATCGTCGCGGGACTCTCCCCGACGCCAAACACTCGGACATGAGGGACAGCGTCTCCTCCTCTAGTGCCGGCATGACTGTGGCAATGACCTTCCCAGGGACGCCGTCCGGGCCCGGGGCGCGGTTCCTAGACCTGAGTGCCAGGATCGCAGCCCCTAACTCGGCCTCGGACACGGGAGGTATTGCCCCTTCGTCTGCCGGCACCCGGCTTGGTGTTGCCATCCGCGGTGGGACCCACTCCTCCCTCGCAGGGAAGAGGGAACTGACCACTCGGTGGAGGAGGCTCGGCTCGAGAGTCCTTGTGAGAGGAGGCGCCCAAGGCCGGAGCTTCTGGCTCACGGTCTTGTACGGACGCCCCCATGGATCTCGATTGAGACTCTCGAGCCACTCCTTCCAGGCCTCCTCCTTGGCGGCTTTGACCGCCGAGCTAAGGGCCTCACGGGCGGCCCGGTACGCGGCATGCAGCTGTTCTTCTCGGGCGAGGTCTCTCACGGCCCGCCTTCGGCATCGGTAGTACTGCCTCTGGGCTGCGTCACTAGCTGTACGCAGCCCGGCTAGGTGGGGACGCCACCAGTACACCGATTTCCGAGGCGGGATAGGCCTCGCCCTTTGCATCGCCGCGTCGCAGACGCGAGTCAGCGCTCCAGCGAGCCGCTCGCATCGCGCGTCTGCGTCCAGGCCACTGTCACCCGCAGCCCATCGCTCGACGATAGCCGCCTCTCGGGCCAGTTCCTTGTCCAGTGTGGTGAGTCGCCACCGCGGACCTTCTCCTAGCAAGGGACGGTCGAGGTCGACTCGAGCCGCCGGGGCGGCAGGGACGACGTCGAACCGGATGTACCGGTGGTCCGACGCGGTCTCCACCCCCTCAACGACCCGCCAGTTGCCGATCCGTCGGGCCAGGCCAGAACTGGCGAACGACAGATCGACGATCGACCTACCCTGCGGTCGCACTAGGGTGTGGACCGCCCCTTGGTTCAGCAACACCAAGCCTTGGGACACCGCCCATTCCTCCAACATCTCCCCCCGGGCATCGGTCGCCGGAGATCCCCACGCCCGAGAGTGAGCGTTGAAATCTCCGGCCACCACGGCCGGGGTGGGGTGCACTTCCGCCAGCAGGGCACCGACCTCAGCGAGCAGCTGCTCAAACTCGGCGATGCTCCTACTGGGGGGGCAGTACACCCCAATCACTGCAGCGCCGCCCAGCGCGACGAGGACGCACCCTCGACCCCTCCGCACTTGATCGAAGGGGGGAGCGTTTCGCCGGGCGACGATAGCCACCAAGCCGTTGTGGTCGCTGGCCCAATTTGGGGTTTCGCGCACGTAGTACGGCTCGGCGACTACTGCCAATGTCGTCTGCCACTGCGCCATGGATTGGGCCAAGAGGTCCTGGGCCGTGACGCAGTGGTTGACGTTGGCCTGCAGAATGGAGATGTGGGCCATTATTGTTGGGCGGTGTCCATAACCTCCACTGTGGGCTGCTGGGTGGGGGAGGGGGTAGATTTAGCCCCACTAGCAGCTTTGCCCTTGGCCCGGCCCCTGATGCGGGAAGCCGCCTGGCACTCAGACGAGCCCAGTTTGTGGCCGGACGCTTTGCCCGCCGCTGAACAGACGGGGCACTTGGGCTCCGCGGAGCAGGTGGCCGATTTGTGGCCCGCCTGCCCACAGCGGAAGCAGAGTGCACTGCGGTCAATGCCCGCAGTACACCTTACTCCGACATGCCCCGGCTCCAGGCAGCGGAAGCACCGCGCCGGCCTGGGCTCCAGGGTGGTCAGCCTAACCACTGACCACCCGATCACAATGCGGCGTCCGTCGGTTAGTAATTTGGCCGCGTCAACCGGGCACCGCAGCCAGGCAGAGCCCTGTCGGCCAGATGGGCGCTGGATGTCGCCCACCTTTATGGAGCTGGCAGAGCAGCCCCCCTCTGCTGCCAGCGACGCCGCTACGGTCTCCTTGGAGGCCGAGTCGCTCAGACCAGAGATGCGTAGCTCCACGCACCTCTCTGGTCTAGCGACGCGGACCTCCTCCAGCGCCTCCCTTAGTTTTGTGGCCAGGGCGTCGGCCTTCTGCGCTCTGTCAGCGCCGGCCACCTCCAGGATTCGACCTCCTGTCACGGAGGGACGGAGGCGCAGGCCGTCTATGCCGAGGGCCTTGAGGTCAATTGACCTCTCGGCCTTGGCGAGCACCTCTCCGTAAGTCACCCCCTGCTCCGCGGCGCCCGGCTGCAGCGTTAGGGTAACCGCTGCGGTCTTAGGCGCTCGCAATTTGCGAGGCCTACGGGCGCCACGTTTCCTGCTGCTAGTGGCCGGCGCTACTGGAGCTGGCTGGGCTGGTGCTGGCTTTGGCGCTTTTGGGCGCGCCGCCACTGTGCTCCACGACGTTGGCGCTGGGGCCAACTGGGGGGTCAGCGTGGGTGGCTGAGATGGCTGTCGCGCCTGGCGGGCAGCTTCTGCCTCCCTCGCCGCGGCCGTCTTCTTCTTCGGCCTCTTCCTCTTGGCGGCCTTACCTCCTGGAGGAGTGGGACGCGACGCGTCCTCCGTTTGCCCATCGGGCATTGGAGGGGATAGTGGAAGAGGCGGCGAGGGAGGAAGGGAAGGGAGCTCGGGTTGGCGCTCGATCTCGGCTTCCTTAGCCTGGCGGATGGCATTACGCCTGTCCGCCTGGAGAGGTGGGCGGATGCGGGT
>OY829112.1:16876226-16881226 GCA_963691645.1 Pelosia muscerda
TATTCATGACACCCCACTCCCGCACGTATTGGAGCGCGGCATTGCCGCGGCGTTCGATATCCGCTGCAGTGTCACCGGAGAAGACGAGTACTACGTCATCGGCAAAGGCCTGGCAGTACTCGCCTCTCCGGGTCAGGCCAACTAGCAGCGGATCGATGAGGAGATTCCAGAGCTGGGGTCCCCCTATGGAGCCCTGCACGCAGCCTTTGTTGCATTCCCTGGTGTGTTCAGCGCCCCCGTACCTTACCGTGACCTGCCTCTCGCTCAGGTAGCTTCGCAATATGGCGTCGAGTCGTGGTGGGCAATTTGCCCTCGCCAGCGCAACCTTCACCGCGGGCCACCAGGCGCTGTCGAAGGCGCCCTCTATGTCCAGCGAGACCATCGTGACGAGTTTTCCCTTGCGGGTTTCGCCACGAATATGGTTCACCAGATCATAGAGGGCGTCCTCGGTGCTGCGCTGTGCGGTGAAACCGTACTGGCGAGGACACAATGCCGGCGCCAGATGGTGGCCGAGTCGTCGCACCACCATCTTTTCGAGTATCTTCCCCATGACCGGAAGCAGCCCTATGGGTCTGTACGACCGTGGGTCCTGGTAGTCCGACTTCCCAGGTTTGCGAAATGCTACCACGGTCGCCTCCTTCCAGTCCTTCGGGAAGTACCCGAGTGCGAAGCACCTGTTATATATCGTTAGGTGGAGCTCCATGTCGAACAGAATGGCCCGCGAGCATATCTCTGCCGTGAAACCCTCTGGCCCAGGGGCCTTTTTCGGGTTGAAACTGAGCACCGCAGACCGAAGCTCTTCCTCGGTAAAGGCTGGTTCATCATCATTATGTACCAGGACCTTTACCGGGATTTCGGCTTCGGTCCTGATACGGCGGTGCTCGTCTGTGTCGTCACGCTGATGGTCGCTGGGGAAGAAGGTTTCCGCCAGGACACGCGCAGAGTCACTCTGGCCGACCGGAATTCCATTCTGCGAGAGCGGCAGTTCTTCCTCCAGTTTGCCTGCCCTGCGAATTACCCTATAAATCCCTTCCCATACCCCTTCCTTGGTCTGACGCTCACAAAAGGATTTCCAAGACCTAATTTGTGCTGCCTTCGCCTCGCTTTCGTAGAGGGCCTTCGCCGCCACGTACTCATCCACGACGCTCTGTCGACGCGACTGCGAAGCCCAATGGACTCTGCGCTTCTTGGTCGCGACCGAGCGCTTCATCTGCTCTAACTCATCGGACCACCACGGAACTTTGTATTTGCCGAGACGCTGGAGCTTGGGCATCGCAGCTTCGCACGCCTTCATCACCGACTTCGTGTGTTTTCGGACTAAGTCATTCAGGACACCCGCATCGTCAACTGACCGGATATCTTCTGCAGTTAACCGGTTCAGCCTACACTCCTCGCTGAACTTACTGCAGAAGTGTTCCCAGTTGGCTTTGCGGGTGTTATACACACGGGTCGTCCGCTCCACTGCGATACCCTTCGCTCTGCGAAGTTTAATTTTGAACATTATTCCGTTGTGGTCCGACGAAGTCAGGTCCTTGACTACCCTCCAGTCGTCGACCAAGGCGAGCAGGTCCACGCTGCAGCAAGTCACGTCGACAAAGCTCGTGAAGTGTCTACCCCCTCGCACGGTATCGAACGTGGGGGCAGACCCCTGATTTAGTACGTGGAGGCCAGCGTCCTCTACGAATGCGGAAAACTCCTCTCCTCTCTTATTCGTTGTGTGGTCACCCCACCATACGTTTCTGGCGTTAGCGTCCCCTCCAACGATGAGCCTTGACCCACCTAGAGTCCTCATGATGGAGGCCAAGTGTTCCAAATAGGGGGCCATCGCTTCCTCTCCTTCCAAATAATATGATACAGCGAGGACATCCCAGGCACTGGTGCGTAAGCGGACCACCACGATATTGTTGGTGGTCATGTGGGGGAACTGTTGAACGCTGATGTCCCGGTTGAAGACCGCGACAGCAGCCTTCACAGTGCCCCCACCGCGATTTGTGCACTGGAATATCCTCACCCCACTGTACCCCTTCATCTCCTTGATGGCCCCCACATATGGCTCTTGGATAAGAGCCACATCCACTCCCCTTCTCTGGGCCTCCATCATGAGTTCCGTAGTGGCCAATTGCTTCCGCTGGAGGTTCGCCTGCACCACGGTGTACAGTGCGGTACCGTCGGCAGTATTTGGGACGCCCGCGGCCACCTTAGCAATACGCTACATTTTGCCGACTTATGGCGTCCCATTTCTGCCTAACCGGACAGTCCGCACTGAACACCGTGTGAACGCCAGCCCCACACTTCGCCCTAGCGCAGTTTATGCACGAGGGGCCACTCCCCTCGGCCACTGCCGGGCACTCCGCTCTACGGTGCGGCCCCCCGCAATGCGCACAGAGGTCCGCGACCTCCGTGCAGCGGGCCCTGCCGTGGCCGAACGCAAGGCATCTCGTGCACTGCAAGAGAGGAGATTGGTCCTCAACCCGCACCTGCTGGATGTCAATGTGGACCTTACCAGCCTCGATTAGGCGCTGCCATAATTTAGGGTGGACCTGGAGGACAGCGTGGCACTCTAAAGCGTTCCGCGCTGACCTCCTGTATCGCACCACTGCAGCGGTCTCGGTGGCTGATAGGCCACCCATCAGGTGCCGGTTCTGGACCTGGAGGGCAGACACTATATCCTGGTCTGAGTTGTACCTCAGAAGATTGCGCAGAACCACTAATGGGTTCCGCGCTGGGGCCTCCCTTACATTCATCGTCCTTTCGCTCATCGCCATTCTTTCTTTCGCCTTCCTCAGGTCCGCCTCCGAGGCACAACTCAGGACAACTTGCCCATTTTTTACTGTCCTCACCCTGTCGACCCTGATGCCTGTTTTTGTTGCATCTAAGGCCTTCTTGATGTTTTCGACAACCTGGGCGCTGGTGTTGTTTTCGGAGGACACCACAACAGAATATGTTGGCCCACAGACTTTGGGCCTTGCCAGAACCGCGGCGTAGGTGGGAGCTTGTCCCACCGTCGCCGCGACCGTCAACTTGGCCTCCTCGACCAACTCTTTTAGGTGTCCTAAGTTGTTGTGGTGTCCCTCGAAAGTCGCCCTTGCCTCTTCCATTTTCGCCGACAGGGAGGCCATTTCGGCTTTGTGAGACGTCAGCAGGTCCCTATGCTCTTTTAATAATTTGTTGAAGCCCTGTAGACTAGGCGCCGGTCCCTCGCTCACCCGTTCGTTCTCCCTATCTACGTTAACCTTCTCCCTACCCTTCTCTCCCGAGGTGGGGGGGGGCGACGACGAGCCCTCCGATGCCTCGACCACCAGCTGGCATAGCTCGTCGACGATCTCCTCCACCTCCAACTTCGTCGTCTCCTTCAGTTTGGTCCCTTTCAGTATCGTGCCTACCCTATGCTTTAGGGCCCTGGCCTGAGCGACCAAATCCGACTCCAACTTTCTGGGGGCCCCTTGCGGGGTCCTCAGCACGCGATTGGGTCGCTCAGGCCCTGACCCCTGGCCCTCCAGTTTCCCCACTATCTCGCCCACGCTCTTTCTCTTTTCCGGGCCGCTGGCGCTGGCACCAGCCTCAGTTTTGGTGCTGGTGCCCGCACCAGCGTCTATCATCCTTCTGCTTATCTTGCTCTCCTTCTTTGCTTTTGTCACCGTAGCCTGCGAGATAGTGGGTGGGCGTTTTGTAACGTCGGGTGAGCGCCCTATGCAAGCCATGTTCCGGACCGGCGCTGGCTAGAGGTGGGTGTTAGAAGCCCTACTCCTAGCCTGTACCTAATAATTCAATAAATTAAACTGCAGATTCGCCTGATGAATGATAATAAAAATAAAAACATATACTATAAAGTCAAAAGACTGTCAATACAAATGTCAATATATTTACAAGAAATGTGCCAATAGGCGATATGTCAATATGACTAAAAATCTAAGACTATAACCCTATGTTAAAATTACCCAATAAGGTAAGTCGTACAGTCAAAACAGAGTCAAATAATACTATAATGCCAATAAGCAGTCAAAAAAAAATATAAAAATGTCAACATTAAAAATTTAAATTAAAAATTTAAAAATTAAAAATTAAAAATTAAAAGTTAAAATTAAAAGTAAAACAATAGTGCCAATAGGCGGTCAAATAAAAAATAAAAAAATGTCAAAATTAAAATGCACAATAAAAATTAAAAATTAAAAAAAAAAAAAATTAAAAATTTAAAATATACACAATGAATGGGCCAATAGGCAATATGTCAATAACTCAAAAAATAATAAAAATAATTAATAAACAATAGATGGCCAAGCGCGAGGAGAAGAAGACTCTATGTAGAGTCGCAATTGGGCGACCAATGGATGGGTCTCACCAGCCCCGTTCCAATGAACCCAAACTCGCCCACTCTAACCACAATAAAAGCCCAAGAAGTGGAATTTAAAAATTTTTTGGCTCTACATAGAGCCGCTAGATGGCGACCCGCTAGATGGCGACCAATGGATAGCCCCCGCCGGCCCCGTTCCAATGAACCCAAACACGCCTACTCTGGCTGCAAGGGTTCCCGTGTTGCAGGCGCCCAAAGCTCCCGGTCGATTCCGTTCCCGGAACCGGAACCGGAACCGGAACTCGAAATTCGGTATGGGTGTCCGATTTCTCCGGGGGGGTACGGGGGGGGGGAAAATTTTGTCCTTTTTGCTCTAGGACGCCCCGTTTCCGAGATACGACGAAAATACAAAAAAAAATACAAAAATACAAAATAAAAACTTAATTCAATTTAATAAATTTCAGCTCGCACTTGACCACTAATACAGTAATAGGGGATAAAATAATTATCCCGTCCAATGATGGCAATAATTTTAATAATAAAACAATTATCGGTGTTGAACCCAACAAAATTAAATAGTTATCCCATTACGCTACATAAAATAATTATCTTATTCAATAATGGTCATAATAAAATAATTATCGGAGTTCAACACAATAAAATGATTATCCGCTGAGCAGTTTCCGCTCCCAATGTGATGCGAGGAACG
>OY829112.1:16886226-16926226 GCA_963691645.1 Pelosia muscerda
TACACCTTCCCCAGAACCGGTAACAGACCAATAGGTCTGTACGATTTGGGGACGGCGTACGAGTCCTTGCCGGGCTTCCTCAATGCCACCACCACGGCTTCCTTCCATATTTTAGGAAAGTAGCCGTGGCGAAGGCACCGATTCAGCAGCTCCAAGAAGAATGAGGGGTCGGCCCTAATGGCGTGGGTGCAAATATCGGCTGTGAAGCCATCCGCCCCCGGGGCTTTCTTCGGATTGAACTTCCGAAGAGCACCGAAGAGCTCTCCCACTGTAAAAGGTGGGTCATCATCATGATGACCCTCATCCAGCTCCAACCCCTTAGCCTTTTCCCTAACTCTTCGGTGCCCTTCGTTGTCCTCCTCCTCCCGGTCCTCCGGGTAGAAGGTCCGAGCTAACAGCTCGGCCGAACCTTTTGCGTCCAGGTAAGATCCATTGGCGGAAAGCAGAGTATCCTCTTCCCTTACCGTGGCCCTACCTATCACCCGGTAGATGCCCTCCCATAGTCCCTCCATGTCCTGCCTTCCGCAGAAGTTCTTCCAACTTTCGACTTGTGCCTTTTTTACTTCACTTTCATACATCTCCTTTCGTTCCAGGTACTGAGCTATAACGAACGACCTGCGGACCGGTGCGGCGTACCTGATTCGACGCTTGAAGGTGACCATTACCTTTTTAAGGCCAGCGAGTCTTTCCGACCACCACGGTGCAGTGGTCAACCCCACTGGTTTTTTCACTGGGATGCTTTCGCGGCACGCGCTCCCAACAGCCTCCGTATATGCTTCGGCCAAGGCATCCAATTCGTTGGTATGCCTTGTTTCGCCTATCGCAATATCCGGAAGCTGCCGGGCCATGCTAGCCCCGAAAGCCTCCCAGTTGGCCTTTCTGGTATTATAGGCCCGAGTGGTCCTTTTTATTTGGGTACCACTCGCCTTTATTAAATTGAGGTTGAACACCACACCGTTGTGGTCTGAGCTCGGGCATAGGCTTGGGTCCACCCTCCAAGCGTCGATCCAGGGAAACGCGTTGTCCGTGCAGGTCGTCACGTCTACATAGCTGCAGTACCTATGTCCACCCCTCACACAGTCGAAAGTTGGAATATCCCCGCTGTTCAGGACATGGAGGTCCATTTCAGCGAGTACCCCACTCAATAACTCGCCTCTGTCGTCTTCGGTTGGGTGCCCCCACCAGGTGCTATGCGCATTTGCGTCCCCACCCAGAACAGTAAGCCGGGAACCTAGGCTTCGTCTCACCTCCTTGAGCCGCTCCAAGTAAGGAGCCAACGGCGTTGGCCTCGGTTCGAAGTAAAAGGATACCAGCGTGATCTCCCAGGCACTGGTCCGGATCCCCACCACCGCGATGTTGTCGGTGGTGAGTTGCGGGTACTGTATGACGTCCACATTTGGGTCAAAGACGGCAATGGACGCCTTTACAGTCCCTCCTCCTTGTCCAGTGTTCTGGAAGACCCTTACGCCCTGGTATCCTTTCATTCTCCCGGTATTGCCGGTATAGGGCTCCTGAATTAGAGCGGCTGTGGCCTTGCGCCTCGAGGCTTCGAGAACGAAGGTTTCGGTTGCCAGCTTACTCCTCTGGAGGTTAGCCTGCAGCATCCTGTGTGGGGTCACATTCCTCGGATCAACATTAGCACTGGTATTGAGTGGTGGTCCTCGCTATCACGTCCCATCTCTGACGCACTGGGCACAGATGGCTGAACACACTGTGACATGTGCCGCTGAGCCTCTCTCTCCGGCAACTGGTGCAGGTAGGCTCTGCACCGGCACTGTAGCTCGGGCATGCGGCTTTTAAATGCCCTTCGCCGCAGTGGCTACACTTAGGCTCAGTGCCGGTGCAGAATTTCCTGGTATGCCCGTAACCCAGGCACAGGGAGCATTGCACCAACGGTGACTGATCTGCAACCCTAATGGGCTGCAGATCGACGTGGAGCTTCCCTATGCCTAGGGCACGGGCCCATATCGCCGGGGAGACCCTCAGCACCACATGGCACGTGTGGGGGTTCCTCGCCGTCCGCCGGTACAGTACGGCCATCCTCACCTGCTCCGGTGCCAAGTTCCGGAACACATCAGTGTTCCGGGCCTTTACGGCTCTGAGCAGGTCCTCATCCTTGAGGCTTCTGAGGACGCCGTACAGTATGAGGAGTGGGTCTTTGTTTTTGACCTCCTCGACGGCGAGGTTAGACTCCCTCTCCAGCAGCCTCTTCTGTGCCCTCTTTCTTTCATCTTCTGTCTTATATCCTATAAATACCTTCCTGTCTTTCGCCTTTCTTACTTTCTCAACTGTTATCCATCCCTCATCTTCGCTTGCAATCTTCCTCAGTCTTTCCATCACCTGCTCTCCCGTATCACTTTCATTCTTGGACGTGACCACCACGGTGTGCAGTGTCGTACCGCCCGTAGGCTTAAGGCCCGGGCGGGCCGCCACTGCACCCGCGTAAGTCATCGTCCCCTTCTTTTCCCTTTCTCTCTCTCTTTCATCCTGCCTCTCAATACTCTCCTTTATTTCCTTCGTCGTACTTACACTCTCTTTTAGTAATCTCTCACACTCCCTTTCATCCTTTTTACTCACATTCTCTCTTATTTCCCTAATCATTCTTCCATTCTCTTTCAGTAAACTTTCATACACACCTAGCTTGTTTAAAATGGCTTCCTCAAAATCGGAGGGAGGAAGCGCCGAGGCAGGGACAGGGGGGGCAGATGCCGGTATGACGAAAGTCGTCTCTGCCCCCCCTGCGCTCTGCCTCTTCAAAAGCCGCTTCCTCTCCTCTTCGTATGCCTTGATTATCCCCTCCAGGTGCTCCGTCCTCACTCTTATTTCCTCCTTGATCTCTCGTTTGATATTCCCTGATATTCGGAGCTGCTGCCGAATCACTTCACAGCTCTCAATGGCTGCCGTGCAGCGTCTCGGCGGCATCGGTACGCGCAGCGGGGACGTAGGTCTTGGTGCCCCTTTTTTTGATTGTTTAGGCTGGTCCACATATTGCGACTCCAGCCTATCAATGCTGCGACGTACCGATGGCGTCGGACGCCGCACTACCCCTAGTGAGGTCTCCTCTGCGGGAGGGGGTGTGGGTTTGTTGCCCAATGTTGCGGCAGCAGCTCCTGGACGGTCGCACCTGGGGGAGTGCACAGTCGCCATTTTGGAGCGCGTTCAAATTTAAAATTTTAAAATATAAAAAGATTTGCAATGCAAGTAAAATTAAGTGTACAAAGTACACGTCAATAAATTAGTCAAAAAATAAATGAAATTAAATTAAGATAAAAATAAATTATATAAATTTAAAATGTCAAATAAAATTGTATAAATTAGAATGTCAATAAAAATTAAAAAATAAAAAAAATACAAAAAATTCTGTCAATAGTAATAAATGCAATAATAAAACTTGTCAATAGACACAATAATTAAGTCAGATAATAAAACAATATAGATAATAAACGCTATGTCGTACACTGATAGTGGTTTCCAATTTTGGGCGGCCCGCGTCCGCACTGCGGATGCTCCTCCCACCCGAGGCTATAAGCCTAAGACGTAAAAACAGGGTGGGCGGGCGGGGCTCGCGATTATTAAAATTGCGTATTTCTCGGTAATTAGGGACCCTAGCGGGGCGCGAGAGGTACCTACGGATAGGTCCCGACGTACTCCACAAGGTGGTGTGAGCAGCTATACAGGCCTCCTTGGAAAAATTTAGAATAAACACTGAAAAACGTGAAACTGTACCTATTTAACTGAGACTAAAAG
Organism: Pelosia muscerda; assembly: GCA_963691645.1. Lineage (NCBI taxonomy): Eukaryota > Metazoa > Arthropoda > Insecta > Lepidoptera > Erebidae > Pelosia > Pelosia muscerda. The sequence continues at coordinate 16,889,974 of OY829112.1, forward strand.
TTGTTTTTCAGGAGAACTACTCTTCCGGAAACTACAGGAGCGGTACCAACGGACGCGGAACGCCCGCGTGCACACGTCTGAAGAACCAGGAGTACAGGTTTGTATGGTCCGAGGACCAGAAAATGCAATTATTATGTAAATTTGGTAAATTTATTGAATTTTAGGAGGTCGGCCTGATGCTGATGATGATATATTGGTGTTATATACCCTTGCGGGGCGTCGAGAGGTAGGTATTAACGTCGCGCACCTGATGGTATAGAAATATCGCTATGCGTCCCTATAAAAAACAGATTTTAAAAGTGTTTGACTGGAAACAAAGTGTGAAAATTTATGAAAATCTATGAAAACTTGAGTTTTCAATATGGAAACTGTCCAAAATTTTTATCGCGTCGTGTAGACGACGGCGTTACGCTTCCAATGGTATAGCACACTTGGTATTTATTTATAGATTTTATCAATGTAATTACGTATGTGATACTGTTTACAGTCAATTTGATACAAAATTGCTGCCCTAAGGTAACCTCGGTCCTCACCCCTCGAACTTGGAAAGCTGATTGCTGGCGAACCACAAGTCCCAGCTGGTCGAGTGGGGTACCGGCGAGGAGGTCTCGACGTCACCTATAGGGATATCCTGTGAAAATTTAGAAAAACCCGGAAACAGAGAAAATGATTTTTCCCTAGGAAAATGAAAAATTATTAAAATTGCGTATTTCTCGGTAATTAGGGACCCTAGCGGGGCGCGAGAGGTACCTACGGATAGGTCCCGACGTACTCCACAAGGTGGTGTGAGCAGCTATACAGGCCTCCTTGGAAAAATTTAGAATAAACACTGAAAAACGTGAAACTGTACCTATTTAACTGAGACTAAAAGTTGTTTTTCAGGAGAACTACTCTTCCGGAAACTACAGGAGCGGTACCAACGGACGCGGAACGCCCGCGTGCACACGTCTGAAGAACCAGGAGTACAGGTTTGTATGGTCCGAGGACCAGAAAATGCAATTATTATGTAAATTTGGTAAATTTATTGAATTTTAGGAGGTCGGCCTGATGCTGATGATGATATATTGGTGTTATATACCCTTGCGGGGCGTCGAGAGGTAGGTATTAACGTCGCGCACCTGATGGTATAGAAATATCGCTATGCGTCCCTATAAAAAACAGATTTTAAAAGTGTTTGACTGGAAACAAAGTGTGAAAATTTATGAAAATCTATGAAAACTTGAGTTTTCAATATGGAAACTGTCCAAAATTTTTATCGCGTCGTGTAGACGACGGCGTTACGCTTCCAATGGTATAGCACACTTGGTATTTATTTATAGATTTTATCAATGTAATTACGTATGTGATACTGTTTACAGTCAATTTGATACAAAATTGCTGCCCTAAGGTAACCTCGGTCCTCACCCCTCGAACTTGGAAAGCTGATTGCTGGCGAACCACAAGTCCCAGCTGGTCGAGTGGGGTACCGGCGAGGAGGTCTCGACGTCACCTATAGGGATATCCTGTGAAAATTTAGAAAAACCCGGAAACAGAGAAAATGATTTTTCCCTAGGAAAATGAAAAATTATTAAAATTGCGTATTTCTCGGTAATTAGGGACCCTAGCGGGGCGCGAGAGGTACCTACGGATAGGTCCCGACGTACTCCACAAGGTGGTGTGAGCAGCTATACAGGCCTCCTTGGAAAAATTTAGAATAAACACTGAAAAACGTGAAACTGTACCTATTTAACTGAGACTAAAAGTTGTTTTTCAGGAGAACTACTCTTCCGGAAACTACAGGAGCGGTACCAACGGACGCGGAACGCCCGCGTGCACACGTCTGAAGAACCAGGAGTACAGGTTTGTATGGTCCGAGGACCAGAAAATGCAATTATTATGTAAATTTGGTAAATTTATTGAATTTTAGGAGGTCGGCCTGATGCTGATGATGATATATTGGTGTTATATACCCTTGCGGGGCGTCGAGAGGTAGGTATTAACGTCGCGCACCTGATGGTATAGAAATATCGCTATGCGTCCCTATAAAAAACAGATTTTAAAAGTGTTTGACTGGAAACAAAGTGTGAAAATTTATGAAAATCTATGAAAACTTGAGTTTTCAATATGGAAACTGTCCAAAATTTTTATCGCGTCGTGTAGACGACGGCGTTACGCTTCCAATGGTATAGCACACTTGGTATTTATTTATAGATTTTATCAATGTAATTACGTATGTGATACTGTTTACAGTCGGTTAGGTTAGGTTAGGTTAGGTTAGGTTAGGTTAGGTTAGGTTAGGTTAGGTTAGGTTAGGTTAGGTTAGGTTAGGTTAGGTTAGGTTAGGTTAGGTTAGGTTAGGTTAGGTTAGGTTAGGTTAGGTTAGGTTAGGTTAGGTTAGGTTAGGTTAGGTTAGGTTAGGTTAGGTTAGGTTAGGTTAGGTTAGGTTAGGTTAGGTTAGGTTAGGTTAGGTTAGGTTAGGTTAGGTTAGGTTAGGTTAGGTTAGGTTAGGTTAGGTTAGGTTAGGTTAGGTTAGGTTAGGTTAGGTTAGGTTAGGTTAGGTTAGGTTAGGTTAGGTTAGGTTAGGTTAGGTTAGGTTAGGTTAGGTTAGGTTAGGTTAGGTTAGGTTAGGTTAGGTTAGGTTAGGTTAGGTTAGGTTAGGTTAGGTTAGGTTAGGTTAGGTTAGGTTAGGTTAGGTTAGGTTAGGTTAGGTTAGGTTAGGTTAGGTTAGGTTAGGTTAGGTTAGGTTAGGTTAGGTTAGGTTAGGTTAGGTTAGGTTAGGTTAGGTTAGGTTAGGTTAGGTTAGGTTAGGTTAGGTTAGGTTAGGTTAGGTTAGGTTAGGTTAGGTTAGGTTAGGTTAGGTTAGGTTAGGTTAGGTTAGGTTAGGTTAGGTTAGGTTAGGTTAGGTTAGGTTAGGTTAGGTTAGGTTAGGTTAGGTTAGGTTAGGTTAGGTTAGGTTAGGTTAGGTTAGGTTAGGTTAGGTTAGGTTAGGTTAGGTTAGGTTAGGTTAGGTTAGGTTAGGTTAGGTTAGGTTAGGTTAGGTTAGGTTAGGTTAGGTTAGGTTAGGTTAGGTTAGGTTAGGTTAGGTTAGGTTAGGTTTTTTTTTTTTTTTTTTTTTTTTTTTTTTTTTTTTTTTTTTTTTTTTTTTTTTCTCTGTACCTCCAATATTTTAATATTTTGGAGTCCTTAGCTACAGTTACTCTTTCATGCCAGTTCTCACTGATATGCTTCTCGCACTTTTATTCTGCATACTTTTTCTTTCTTTCATACATCTCTTTCGCACGACTACAGGTGGGATTACCTGCTATTCCTGCTAGCTAATTTTACTTTATTTTTATTTCTATTTTCTTATTTCAATAAGGTGGGGTAATAACGTACACATCTTTATGAATTATTTTTACAATTTTTCTTCTTCTTAAATATATGTTCTAATATTTACTTCCTTATTTGTACTTTTCTGCTACTACACATTTATATAATATATGTATTACTGTTACAATTACAACTGTTTATTTTACTTTAATCTTGTGATGTACAACAATAATTTCACATTATTTTGTCATCAGACTTTAATTTACCTTATTTCTATTAACAACTATTTTAACGATATTGACACAGTATTCCAAAAATGTATTTCTTTCCTTGCTGGCTATAATTTCATGTATGTTATCTATATTAATCTTTTGGTTCAGTTTTAATTTGTGCTCTACGTCGTATCTAGGTCTGTCAAAAATAGGGCACTCCATTATCAGGTGGGGGATTGTTTCGTCCACCGCCGGGTCACAGGCGCACGATGGGCTATCCTTGCACTTGAACCGCGTTAGGTACTCGGAGAACCCACCGTGTCCTGTTAGTAATTGCGTCTGGTGAAAGTCGACGCCGATTTTCCTTATAATTCTGTACGCGTCCAGCGCGCTTGGGAAGAAGAGCTTTGTTATTGAGGCGGTCTCACCGGACATGTACCGCCGATTCCATTCACCAAGCGAGTCCAAGCGGATTGTTCGCTTGATGAAGGAAACCGGACAGCGATCATAATCCGGCGCCTTCCTCAATCCCAAAGCTGCCTCTTTTGCCAGTTGGTCAGCCCTCTCGTTCCCCTCCAACCCCACGTGTGCTTTAATCCAGAATAAATGCACAGATTTATTCTGATGAAATAAAGATCTAATGTTTTCTCTCGTTCCAACTGCTAAGGGATGGAGGCAACCGGGATTCGTGACCGTCTGGAGTGCCGCGGTAGAGTCACTGTAAATGCCGAAACTATTCGCCCCGTGTTTTTTGATTTCCCTTGTCGCCTCATATATGGCCAAGAGTTCCGCCTGGTAGACTGTACAGTAGGATGCCAGACTAAGCTTGCGGGCACGGGTCTCGGCTCCACCATTCCATATGGATATTGCCGCACCCACCCTGCCCTCAATTTTGCTGCCATCCGTGTAAATTTGCACTAAATTACCACGTGTCGCGTCGACCTGCTCGTTTGTCTCCAGGCTATGGAACTCCAGGCGCATATGGTCAGCGGGATGAGGATTCTCAATGGCCGAGGCCATCCGCTCGACCTCCCTCCCCCTCAATTCCGGGAGAGGTTCCCCCCTCCTGACCCTATACAGCAGCGCCGCTTCGCGGACGCGTAGGTCAAGAGGGAGTATCCCCGCCAAGAGTAGCGCTGAGTGGAGGGAGACCGTTCGGTAAGATTTGCAAATTTTTTGTGCAAAGCTGCGCTGAATGAAGTTCAGCCGCTTTTGTACCCCGAGTTTCTCGACCGCGGGTGCCCATGCACTGGCCCCGTACAGAACCATAGGTTCTACTGTTGCCGTATAAATGGTGTGGATTATTTCCGGATGGAGCCCCCAACTAGCCTTGGCCGCCCTAATTAGTTGTTTGTACATGTTGGTGACTTTTGTACACCTATTGGCAACGTGGGAGTTAAAAGTCAAGCCGCTGTCAATCGTGAGGCCCAGTATTTTAACCTCCTTCGCCATATTGATGTTCACACCGCCCATGCTTAGGCGCGGGGTGTCATACTTAAGCTTTCGCGTAATGAGCATAGCGTTTGTTTTCTGGGGAGCGAATTTGAGCTTATTTCTGGCACCCCACGCCCGAACATGGTCAAGTGTGGCATTCGCTTTCCGCTCGATCTCGGCGGCCGTGTCACCACAAAAAACAAGCACGACGTCGTCAGCAAAAGCCTGTACATATTCCCCTCTATTTACAAGGCTTTTAAGTAAGGGATCCAGGAGAAGATTCCAGAGAATCGGCCCACCTATAGAGCCTTGGACGCAGCCCTTTCTTGTTCCCTTACTGAATTCCTTGCAAACTCGTCGATCCTCAAGGTAGCTGTTAATAGTTCTTCTAAGGCCCTCCGGACATTCCTCTTCGACCAGCCGCATTTTAATGGCAGGCCACCAGGCGCTGTCGAAGGCGCCCTCTATATCCAGTGACACCAGTGTAATCATTTTTCTTTCGTCCAGCTGGGTTCGAATGTGCTGAACCAGGGTATAGAGGGCGTCCTCGCAGCTCCGCTGAGGCATAAATCCGTACTGGTGTAAACTAATACGTGGATGAAGATGATGTCGGAGCCTAGCCATTATCATCTTCTCCAGAATTTTCCCCAGTACCGGAAGGAGTCCAATGGGCCTATATGATTTCGGAAGAACGTAACTATCCTTTCCGGGTTTCCTAAGAGCTACGACTGTTGCCTCTTTCCACACCACTGGAAAGTAGTGGAGTCTGAGGCATTTATTGGCGAGGGCAAGGAACAGCGTTGGTTCATTTTTGATGGCGTGGCTACATATGTCGGCCGTAAAACCGTCAGCACCCGGAGCTTTTTTGGGATTAAAAGACTTGACCGCCGTCTCGAGTTCGAAAAGGGTGAACGGTGGGTCCTGCGGTTCACCACAGGGCTCCTCGCCCTCCCTCCTCGCGCTCTGCCTTACGCGGGTGTGTTCGTCCGAGTCCTCTTCTTCCAAATCCTCCGGGTAAAAGACATCGGCTAACAGCTTTACCGATTTCTCAGCGTTTAAAGCCACGCCATTCATCTCCAGGGGTACGTCTTCGACTCTCTTAGCGGTTCTGCCAATTACCCTGTAAATACCCTCCCACATCCCCTCCCTATCCTGTTTATTGCAAAACTCCTTCCAGCTCCTAATCTGAGCCTTTTTTGTCTCCGTCTCATACTTCTCTTTCCAATGCAGGTACTCCTCCACGACAAACGCCCGTCGGACTGGTGCCGCGCACCTTATCCGGCTCCTTCTGATTCTAACTTCTTTTTTCAGCTGCGCAAGTTCCTCGGACCACCACGGAATTCCTAGCTTCTGATCAGCACTTTTTCGAGGCATGGAAGCAGAGCAGGCCTGCGCAACGACATTGGTGAACGTGTTCACAGCATCCTCTAGCCTACTTCTGTCCACGATCTTCTCTACTTCCTCCACTATCAAGTTCTTTTCAATTTTCATCTGTGTCAATTTATTACCAAATAGTTCCCAATTCGCCTTTTTTGTGTTAAATATTCTAGTTGTCCTTTTAACATCTGCGCCTCTCGCTTTCTGAAGCCGGATTTCGAAGCTGATTCCGTTATGATCCGAGCTTGTAATGTGTTCCTCCACTCTCCAGTTCTCTACCAGTGATAGCACGTTGTCAGTGCACAGAGTAACATCCACATGACTGCGGAATGGCCTGCCTCCTCTTATCGTGTCAAAGGTCGGGGTGTTACCTACATTTAGAATGTGGAGACCCAGCTCGTCGATCAAACCCATGAAGAGTTCACCTCGGGCGTCCACCGCCACGCTACCCCACCACGTGTTCCAGGCATTGGCATCGCCACCCATTATAATCCTACCAAGTCCAGGCTCCTCCACTATGGTCTTCAGCTCTTGGGTGTAAGGGCCCAGTGGTTGTTCCGGCTCGAAATAATAAGAGACCAACGTGATTTTCCATGCCGTGGTCGAGAGTCCCACCACTACGACGTGATCCGTAGTGAGTCTAGGATATTGTATGACATCAATAGTACTGTCGAAGACTGCGATTGCCGCCTTGATGGAACCCTCGCCAGGGACATTGTTATAAAAAAGCCTCACACCGGGGTAATTCTTAATATTTCGACCCGTTCCAACATATGGCTCCTGAACCAACGCCGCTGTTACTTTACTTTTGGAGGCCTCCATCATGAGCTCGTCTGTAGCAAGCTGCTTTCTCATTACATTAGCCTGGAGCACGCGGTATGCCCGGGCCCCCGTCTCCACCTTAGCAGTATGCTACTGTGGACCGCGCCAATGCGTCCCATCGCCTGCGGACAGGACAATCCTCGCTGAATGCGTTGTGATCAGTGCGAGCTATTTTCGCTCTGGTGCAATTTTTGCACGTCGGTGTGACGCTCAACGCAAACAGCTCGCACTTTGCCTTTAAATGGGATCCCCCACAATGGCTGCAGGTGTCACTTTCCTCCGTGCAGTACCTCCTGGTGTGGCCATACGCCAAGCATCGGGAGCACTGCACAAGAGGTGACTGGTCTACGACTCGGACCCGTTGCAAGTCAACATGTAACGCACCTAGTCCCGTTGCTCTTCTCCAGATGGTCGGAGATACTGACAGGACTAGGTGGTTAGTGTGGGGGTTTCTGGTTTTCTTTTTATACTTAACCTGAATCCGGTCATCCTCCTTCCCGAGACCACCGAAAACGTCCCGGTTCTGCTTGCGGAGTGCGCTGAGTACCTCCTCATCCGAGTTTACACTCAGCACATCCTTCAGCATCACCAGGGGGTCTTTGTTTTTGATGTCCTCGACAATGAGCCGACCGGACTCAAGTTTTTCCCGCGCCTTGTCCCTGTCCGCAGACGTCGGGCACCCAAGAATAATTTTACGGTCCTTAGCACGTCGGACCCTTTCCACCTTAATCCATCCCTCCTTTGCGTCTACCGCCTTCCGAACCCTCTCCAGAACCTCATCCCCCGACTCTTCCTCCCTCTCCGACGAGACAATGATTGAGTGGAGAGCAGGTCTGTCAGGGCTTCGTGTAGGTGGAGATTTTGCGGCCATAGACGCATAGGTGGGATTTGTTAGTGCTGCGGTATTCTCCTGCAGTGCCATCTGCACTGCTTTCATCGCCTCAGCGTTCTGGTTTAGGAGCTTTGTGTGCTCCTCGATTTTGGCCGCGAGAGTGGCATACTCATGTTGGTCATGAGCTTTTGGTTGTTCGGCTGGTGGCTTATCCCCGGTAGACTCAGGTCTCGCCTCCAGTTGTTGCTTTACCAGCGCGAACAATCCTTTTAGTGCCTGCATGACACCCGATTTTATTTCACCCTTTAAGTTGCGCGACTCTCCCAAAAATTTCATGCCACTCTGCATGTACGCTTTGGCTTCTTCAAGCTTACTGGTGTATACCTTTGTACTTGGCACCTCAGGGCTAATGCTGAGTCTAGTGACAACTCTAGTTGACCCACTGCGCCCAGACAAAGGCGACACCAGCGCACTCCTGGCTGACTCGCCAGTGGATACTATTCCCCCAGTCCTCGACCCCGACGCGATCCTGCCAGGTCTATCTCCAGACCTGGCCCCCCCAAGCCCGGAGACGGGCAAAGTTACACCACGCCCAGATTCAGGTGAGGCTCTACTGACCCCCGCTCCGACCCCGCAGGACCTCGATCCAGGTGTTATTCGGCCGGTCTTGGCTTCAGCGGGTCCTCCCAGCCCCGACCCAGGCGCTGCCCCACCCGTTTCGGGCACCAATGCCTTCCGGGTTGTTGGCTTACCAACTTCCTCTACTCCCTGAAAAGTCTCCAGGCTTCGCCTGAAGGCAGACTGCTTCACCACAGTTCTGGCTAAATCGCCCTCTCCTATACCGTCGCCTTCCGCGACCTTTGTCACCGGAGTCCTAGGTGTGGCCATATCTTCACACGTTATGGCTTGTATAATAAAAAGTCTGGTGGTATGTAAAGGGTACCCCAGGTGTCGTTAGTGTTGGTGTGTCCTGTGTAGTTTTATGTGAAGTGTTATGTGTCTGTATGTGTATGTATGTATGTGTGTATGTGTGTATGTGTGTGTGTGTGTGTGTGTGTGTGTGTGTGTGTGTGTGCGTTTACGTTTGTATGTATGTGTGTATATTTAAAATAGGTTGCCAGATCACAGGCCAGCAAGGAAGTCACAAGTTTCTACTTAAGCCAAGATATATATATGTAGAGTCAAAGCACTCTTCACTTTGTCACGTGTAGCCCTGCTACTGTGTCATACGTTTTGTTGCCACTAGGGCACTAGTCAATAAACCAGTCAATAAAGTTTCTTAACTAAGCTTAACCTACAATATACTAAAACTTACTCAATATACTATAGTCATTAAGGCGACGGTCTAGAGTCCGTACGGGCGTCTGCCACTCTTGTAAATGAGCTCAGTATTACAACTTACAGTCTTCTAGAACAAAACCTGACTGCTCTATGTCGGTTCTTAAAATTAGCTCTATGTAGAGTCGCCGTAGGCAGCCCAATAGATAGAGCCCTCCGAGCCCACACTAACGATACCAAACACGAGGTATCTAGCCCCACCGGCTTGGCTACACCCCTATTTCAAAGTTCCGGTCCCAGGTTAGGTACCAGAAACCGGAAACTTCTATTTTGGTTTTCTCCACAACCAGTGGTCCCACACCCCCGTGAATGGGCTCGCCGTTGAGAGCTCGGCGAGATCTACCACCCCAAAGCGTTTTCAGGACCCGAAATGTTCAGGAACCGAAATCGCCCGAAAGCACTTTGGACGCCCAGGGAAACTCCACAGCGCCCCTACACTTGAAGTCCGGTCTTCCTACGACCTCCGGTTCGGGAGATATTCAGTTTTTAATTTTTTCAAGATGGCCGCCAAGCTGTCAAAGTTAAACTTTGAAGGCCTGCATCTCTCGTTCCAGTTGTCGTAGAAAGCCCGGGTTTTCGTCGTTCTGTTCCTCTCCACGTTCTCTACAACAGCCGCACCTCCCCTAGGTTCGTAAAAATTTACTCTCCTTTTGTAGAGTTATGTGTCTCAATCGACGACGCTCCCCCAGAGCTCCCGTCCACCCAAAACCCGGCTGAAATCGTACAACCGGTTCCGGAGCTACAGCAGTTTTAAAATTGAGCTGAAAATCAAGATGGCGTCCGCGCCCGGCGTGCAAATATTTCAACGGCTGTAGCTTCGGCCCCAAAAGTCGTAGACCCACCAAGCTTGGTATTTTCGGAACCCTCTCGACGAGCCCCGTCGATTGGCACCCTTAGTTTTCGCGCGATGTTTGCGAATTCGCACCCAAAATTTTCAAAATTCAAAATTTTCGCGCGCTTCCAACCAAAAAATCTAAAAATTTGTACAAATGTGCTATATTACCTAATGTAAGTACTGATATAATAAAAAAGGGGGGTCGTCGATCTCTTTTCCGAAATATTACTGATTTTCTTGAAAATTTTTTGCGAAAAATTTGAATGGTCGTTTACTTGTTCAGTTTTTCACCTTTCCTGGAGCTGAAAGCGGCTTCCCAACGTGTATGCTGCCCTCCACGCCGTTGAATCCCCAGAAGCAGCGAGATGGACCTGGATCTTGTACCTCGTGGCCACGTGCTGACCACGTGCTTTCCGGTATTTAATTTTTTGGAATTTTTCGGCTCAGCCGAAAAATCCAAAATTTTTGTCACTTTTGCACCTCACTGCACCGCGTCTTTTCGCACCATAAAAACAATATGTCATCGATCGAAATCGCGAGATAAATCACTTTAAGTGTAGATTTTTGGAGGTTATAAAACAGTTTTTCGGTAATAAAATCCAAACGCGATGCGTCCCCTTCCTGGAGATTTTACCGGCGGATGCGCCTCGTTGACGCGCTTCTTTTGATATATCGCACGGCACTGTACACTCAGAAAAACCCACAAAAAAGATTTTTTAAATGCGGAGCTTGTCGTTTTCGTGGCGCTCTGGAGCGTGTTTCGAGCGCGACTGGGTTAGGTTAGGTTAGGTTAGGTTAGGTTAGGTTAGGTTAGGTTAGGTTAGGTTAGGTTAGGTTAGGTTAGGTTAGGTTAGGTTAGGTTAGGTTAGGTTAGGTTAGGTTAGGTTAGGTTAGGTTAGGTTAGGTTAGGTTAGGTTAGGTTAGGTTAGGTTAGGTTAGGTTAGGTTAGGTTAGGTTAGGTTAGGTTAGGTTAGGTTAGGTTAGGTTAGGTTAGGTTAGGTTAGGTTAGGTTAGGTTAGGTTAGGTTAGGTTAGGTTAGGTTAGGTTAGGTTAGGTTAGGTTAGGTTAGGTTAGGTTAGGTTAGGTTAGGTTAGGTTAGGTTAGGTTAGGTTAGGTTAGGTTAGGTTAGGTTAGGTTAGGTTAGGTTAGGTTAGGTTAGGTTAGGTTAGGTTAGGTTAGGTTAGGTTAGGTTAGGTTAGGTTAGGTTAGGTTAGGTTAGGTTAGGTTAGGTTAGGTTAGGTTAGGTTAGGTTAGGTTAGGTTAGGTTAGGTTAGGTTAGGTTAGGTTAGGTTAGGTTAGGTTAGGTTAGGTTAGGTTAGGTTAGGTTAGGTTAGGTTAGGTTAGGTTAGGTTAGGTTAGGTTAGGTTAGGTTAGGTTAGGTTAGGTTAGGTTAGGTTAGGTTAGGTTAGGTTAGGTTAGGTTAGGTTAGGTTAGGTTAGGTTAGGTTAGGTTAGGTTAGGTTAGGTTAGGTTAGGTTAGGTTAGGTTAGGTTAGGTTAGGTTAGGTTAGGTTAGGTTAGGTTAGGTTAGGTTAGGTTAGGTTAGGTTAGGTTAGGTTAGGTTAGGTTAGGTTAGGTTAGGTTAGGTTAGGTTAGGTTAGGTTAGGTTAGGTTAGGTTAGGTTAGGTTAGGTTAGGTTAGGTTAGGTTAGGTTAGGTTAGGTTAGGTTAGGTTAGGTTAGGTTAGGTTAGGTTAGGTTAGGTTAGGTTAGGTTAGGTTAGGTTAGGTTAGGTTAGGTTAGGTTAGGTTAGGTTAGGTTAGGTTAGGTTAGGTTAGGTTAGGTTAGGTTAGGTTAGGTTAGGTTAGGTTAGGTTAGGTTAGGTTAGGTTAGGTTAGGTTAGGTTAGGTTAGGTTAGGTTAGGTTAGGTTAGGTTAGGTTAGGTTAGGTTAGGTTAGGTTAGGTTAGGTTAGGTTAGGTTAGGTTAGGTTAGGTTAGGTTAGGTTAGGTTAGGTTAGGTTAGGTTAGGTTAGGTTAGGTTAGGTTAGGTTAGGTTAGGTTAGGTTAGGTTAGGTTAGGTTAGGTTAGGTTAGGTTAGGTTAGGTTAGGTTAGGTTAGGTTAGGTTAGGTTAGGTTAGGTTAGGTTAGGTTAGGTTAGGTTAGGTTAGGTTAGGTTAGGTTAGGTTAGGTTAGGTTTTTTTTTTTTTTTTTTTTTTTTTTTTTTTTTTTTTTTTCTAACACCTCCTGCTCAAGGCGGGAGCCTATTCTGTGCAAGGATTAATTATGAGGTATGCTAGTCTCGTCTATATCTATATAGAGAAACCCACTCAGGGTTCATACGTATTTTATACTAACTATTTCCTATACTATTCTCGCTTTCATTCCGTGCCTCTAGTAACATTCCAGTTCTCTCTAGTATTCTTCTCGCACTTCCACGCCATACCTTTCATACTTGGGATTTAATGGGGGGGGGGGTTTGTTATCGTGTTATTTATATTTTTATTAACTTTTTTAAAAATTTTAACTTCTTAAATCTATATACACTTATTATGTACTACTTATTTAATCTACTACAAAATCTCTTAAGTCTATTTTTATTATACTCTTATATATATACAGTAAACTGGCCTTACATATTATATCAATATCTTGTAGCACTATGGGATATTGCCAAAATATCTATAAGTGCTTCATTAACTCTTGTTTCTTTTGTTTACAATATTTACAATTTTTTGCCAATACTCCAAGAAGTAGTCTCTATATTTTTTGTTCAATACAAATGGTAAATTTTCTTTAATTATTTTAATTTTTATCACATGCTCGAGGTTGTACCGATCCCTCGCGTGAATCGGGCAGTCCACGACGAGGTGGACAACGGTCTCCTCCACCCCAGGTTCACAGGCACATGATGGGTCCTCCTTACACTTGAAACGAGCCAAGTATTCGGAGAACCCACCATGTCCCGTCAACAATTGGGTGGTCGTACTGGCGACCCCCATCTTGCGGACGATGCTGTACGCCGCCACTGCGCATGGGAGGAACAACTTGGTCACGGAAGCAGTTTCGCCCAGCCTGTACCGCTCGTTCCACACGCCAAGCGTGATCTGACGCAGACCGCGCTTCACGAATGAAACCGGGCACAGGCCGTAATGTGGCGCCCGCTTCGACCGCAGAGCCGCCTCCTTGGCGAGCTCATCGGCCCGCTCATTGCCCTCCAACCCGACGTGGGCCTTGACCCAGAACAAGGAAATTTCCTTGCCCTGGGCCAAGCCCCGCCTGATGTTAAGTCTGGCTTCAACTGCCAGTGGGTGGAGGGCTCGGTGGTTCGTCACCGTTTGGAGTGCGGCTCTGCTGTCGCTGAGAACGCCGAACGTGGCCGCGCCGCGCTTAAGGACCTCACTGGTCGCTTTGCATATGGCCAGGAGTTCGGCCTGGTAGACGGTACAGTGCGGTGCGAGAGCAAGTTTGAGGGTCTTAGTTTCGGCCCCGTTATTCCAAATGGATAACGCGGCGCCGACACGACCCTCAATCTTGCTCCCGTCCGTAAAGATGCGTACCTCGATATTATCGGTGCTCTGATATTGTTCCTCGTCTACCAGACTGGTGAACTCCAGGCTCATATGCTCCGCGGGGTGAGGTGCTTCGATGGCCGGAGCCATCCGTTCGATCTCCCTGTCTCCCAACCATGACTGGAACACTCCTCTCTTGGCCTCGTATAACGAGGCCACCTCGCGAACTCTGAGGTCCAGAGGGAGCATTCCAGCCAGGATCAGCCCCGAGTGCAGGGAGACCGTCCGGTAGCTTTTACATAATTTTTGTGCGAATCCGCGCTGCACCACGTTCAACTGCTTCCGTATTCCAAGCTTGTCCACCGCCGCGCCCCAACTAGATGCCGCGTACAGCACCGTCGGCTCCACAGCCGCGGTATAGATGGTCCGGATCACCTCGGGATGAAGTCCCCAGCTGATCCGGGCCATCCTCGCTAACTTGTGATATATCGCGATCGCCTTCTTACATACATTTGAGACGTGGGTGTTGAAGGTGAGCCGGTGGTCAATGGTGAGTCCCAGGATTTTGATTTGTTCAGACAATCCAATGTCTATCCCGCCCATGCTGAGGCGTGGGGCATCGTACTTCAGCCTCCGCGTTATTACCATCGCACATGTTTTGTGCGGTGCGAATTTCAGCTTCGTTCGGATGCCCCACTCCCGCACATGCTCGAGAGAGGCATTGGCTTGTCTCTCAATCTCCAGGGCGGTGTCCCCATCGAACACCAGCACCACATCGTCCGCGAAAGCTTGAACATGAACCGACCTACTTAGCTCGTGCAACAAGGGATCTAACAATAAGTTCCACAGCAAGGGTCCGCCAATGGAGCCCTGGACGCAGCCCTTCTCCGTGGGGCGTCTGCACTCCTCGCCCGCATACCTAACCCTTACCTCCCTGTCGCTAAGGTAGCTACTGATGACTCGCCTCAAATTACCCGGACAGTTTTCCTCCGCCAGTCTAACTTTGATGGCCGGCCACCATGCGCTATCGAAGGCGCCCTCTATGTCCAGGGACACCATAAGGACTATCCTCTTCTCATCAAGTTTAGCCCTTATGTGACTCATGAGGTCATAGAGGGCGTCTTCGGTGCCTTTCTGTGGCATAAAGCCATATTGACGGAGGCTAATCCCCGGCAACAAGTAAAAGTTGAGTCGAGCCACCAGCATCCTCTCATACACCTTCCCCAAGACGGGCAGTAGACCAATAGGTCTATACGACTTAGGGACGGCGTATGAGTCCTTTCCTGGCTTCTTCAATGCCACCACCACTGCTTCCTTCCATATCTTAGGAAAGTAGCCGTGGTGAAGGCATTGGTTCAGCAGCTTCAGGAAAAATAAGGGGTCGGCCCTAATGGCGTGGGTGCAGATATCGGCTGTAAAGCCATCCGCCCCCGGAGCCTTCTTGGGGTTGAACTTATGAAGGGCATCGAAGAGTTCATTTAGCGTAAAAGGTGGGTCATCATTATGATGACCCGTATCCCCATCCAACTCCCTTGCCTTTTCTCGTACTCTTCGGTGCCCCTCATCGTCCTCCTCCCTACAGTCCACCGGATAAAAGGTTCGGGCGAGTAATTCGGCCGAACCCTTCGCGTCCAGGAATGAACCATTGGCGGAAAGCAGGGTTTCCTCTTCCCTTACTGTGGCCCTTCCTATCACTCGATAAATCCCCTCCCAGAGGCCCTCCCTGTCCTGCTTTCCGCAGAAATTCTTCCAACTTTCGACCTGTGCCTTTTTTACCTCGCTCTCATACATCTCCTTTCGTTCCAGGTACTGCCCTATCACAAACGCTCTGCGGACCGGCGCTGCGTTTCTGATGCGACGCTTGTAGGTGACCATAACCTTTCTAAGTTGGGCGAGGTTTTCCGACCACCACGGCGCAGTGACCAACCCCCCCGGTTTTTTGACTGGGACGCTTTCTCTACACGCGTCCCCGACAGCCCTCGTGTACGCTTCGACTAAGACATCCATCTGGTTGTGGTGTCTTATTTCGTCTATCGCTATATCCGAGAGCTGCCGGGTCATGCTGGCTTTGAAAGCGCCCCAGTTGGCTTTGCGGGTGTTGTAGATTCGCGTTGTGCGTTGAATCGCTGTGCCTTTGGCTTTTACTAGGTTGAGGTTGAACATCACGCCGTTGTGGTCTGATCCTGGCGCCAGGCTTGTATCAACCTTCCAAGCGTCGATCCAGGCGAGCACATTGCTCGTGCAGGCCGTCACGTCCACAAAGCTGCAGTACCTCCTTCCGCCTCTCACAGTATCGAAAGTCGGAATGTTTCCACTATTCAGGACATGGAGGTCCATCTCAGCGAGGACCCCACTCAGTAGCTCGCCTCTGCTGTCTTCGAACTGGTGACCCCACCAGGTGCTCTTCGCATTAGCGTCGCCCCCAAAGATGACAAGCTGGGAACCTAGACTTCGCCTCACCTCTTTGAGGCGCTCTAAGTAGGGCCCCAGTGGTGCTGGTTTCGGCTCGAAGTAGAAGGATACCAGCGTGATCATCCAGGCACTGGTCCGGATCCCCACCACAATGATGTTGTCGGTGGTGAGTTGCGGGTACTGCACAACATCCAAATTTGGATCGAAGACGGCAATAGCCGCCTTCACAGTCCCTCCTCCTTGCCCAGTGTTCTGGAAGACCCTAACGCCCTGGTATGCCTTCATACTTGCCGAATTGCCTACGTAGGGCTCTTGTATTAGGGCGACCGCGGCTTTACGCCTCGAGGCTTCGAGTATGAAGTCGTCGGTTGCCAGCTTCCCCCTTTGAAGGTTCGCCTGCAGCACTCTGATTGGGATCGTGTTCCCAGGGACAACGTTAGCACCGGTACTGAGTGGTGGACCTCGCTATGTTATCCCACTTTTCACGCACAGGACACAAGTCGCTGTACGCACCGTGTCCTGCGCCGCTCAGTTTCTCCCTTTGGCAATTGCAGCAGGTAGGTTCAGCACCGGCAGCGTAGTCCGGACAATCGGCTCTCAGGTGGAGCCCGCCACAATGACTACACCTGGGCTCGGTGCCGGTGCAGAACCTCCTGGTGTGTCCGTACCCTAGGCACAGGGAGCACTGCACAAGGGGAGATTGGTCTGCAACCCTGATTGGTTGCAGGTCTACCTGCAGTCTCCCTGCTTCCAGAGCACGGGTCCACACCTCCGGGGAGACCCTGAGCACCACATGACAGGTGTGTGGGTTACGTGCCGTCTTCCTGTACAGCACCCCCATACGGATCTGCTCTTCGGTCAGTTCTCGGAACACATCACGGTTCCGAGACTTAATGACCCTCAGCAGGTCCTCATCCGTATGAGTTCTAAGGACACTGTACAGGACGAGGAGCGGATCTTTGTTCTTAATCCGCTCGACGGCTAAGCCCTTCTCCCTTGATTCCAGTCGTTCTTGTGCCCTTTTCCTTTCACTCTCTGTCTTATACCCTACTATTACCCTTCTATCCTTCGCCTTCCTTACCTTTTCTACCATAACCCATCCATCATCTTCATTCGCAACCTTTCGTAATCGTTCCATTATTTGATCACTGGTATCCTTTTCGTCCTTCGAGGTGATGGCTATGGAGTGTAGTGCCGGGGGGGGCCGCACACTCGAGCGACCCGCCACCACACCCGCATAAGTCATCACCTGCTTTCTTTCTCTTTCTTTCTCCCTTTCATCCAATCTTTCCATTCTTTCCATTATTTCATTCATCATTCTACCATTCTCTTTTATCAGTCTTTCATTTTCCTCTATTTTCCTCAAGACTTTCAGTCCGTGTGCACTTGGGGCGGAGGCTGGTGCGACGGAGGCCGGTATCCCAGCCGCCCCAGCGGTCTGCTTTATCTGGCCCTTTTGCACGCTCGCTTCGCTCGGTAGCACTTTTAAATAATTTTCGAGAGCAAGCACCGCCTCCTCGATCTTTGTCTTGATCTCAGTCTTGAGATTTCGAGAGGCGGCTATTTGCTCCCGAATAACTTGGCAGCAGTTGTTGGCAAGGCGCACGGTCGACGACTGTTCGGCCTTTGGCGGGGGGGTCCGGTGGAGTGTTCCCTTCTTGGGATTTTGAGAGAGGGGTTCCGCCTTGGATTGTATCCTCTCGATACTCTTCCGAACAGTCCCCGACACGCGGCCCGCCGTCTTATTTTCAGGGCTGCCTCCTAACGTGAAAGTTGAGTTGCCCTCAGTGGCAGGAGTGCTCCTCTTTTCAATGGGCGAGCGAAATGCGTTCATTTTGCTTGGCGAAGGTGCGCGTTGAAATTTAAAAATAGTATATAAATGAATTTAATAAAATATGTCAATAAAATAATTCTGTCAATAAAGTAAAAATAAATTAATTAATTAAAGCAACAGAAAATAAAAATAAAAATAAATTCGTCTGGCTGGCAATAAACCAGCGCTGTTCAGTTCAAGCTCCGCGGCTAATCGCGGCGTCAGGTATCCGCTAAGGGCAACGCTCCTGGGATAGCGTCGTGTGTAGGTGATGTGGTGTGTTGTGGTGTGTAAGTATTGTGTAAGAGTTTGTGAGTGTGTGTAACCTGGGAGTGTTTTGTGATGTGTATATGTGTGTAGTGTATGTATGTAAGGCCCGAAGCGATCGCGAAGCTGGCGTGAGAACAATCAATAGTCAGACAAACAATAAAAAGTGAAAATATATAAAAATGGTAAAAAGTGACGTAGAGTTGACTCTACCCGTCCACTGTAGCTCAGCTACAGGTCTAATAAATTGCGGTAGAACAGTTCTACAAGTCTGTAGTAGCTCTGCTACTTGTACATGTATGTATTTGTATACAAAGGTCTTATTTTTAAACAACCTAAATTAACTAAATCTAATGTAAATCTATAACAATCGTCCGTACCAGATTCTGCCACAGAAAGTGAGCTTACAAATTAAATTTGGGCCATGTGGCTCCAAAAATGATGGCTCTACAATTCAACAATGTTAAGACTCTATGTAGAGTCACCCCTTGGGGTCGAGCAGATAGAGCTCCCCGAGCCCTCCACAACGAGCCCAAACTCGACAGGTCTAGGCCCACTGGTTCAGAGATAGCAGGGCCCAAAAGTTTTCATACAAAAAATTGTATGAAACTTCAAACCCCGATATCCCGAGAACCACCAGTCCGATCCAAGCGAGAGAAGGCTCCCCGAAAAAGCCCCGACGAACCCTACCCTATGACGTGATTTTTGGGTCAAAAAAGTGACCCCCAAAAATCGACCCCCCAACTTTGTGGGGTCCACCCCCAGACCGGCCTAAAGGCTGCGGGAAGGAGAGCCAAGCTCCCCAGAGAAAACCAGGGCCCGCTACGACCCCCGGTTCCCGAGATATACGGCTTTGAAAAAATTCAAGATGGCCGACTGGCCGAACTTTGAGCACGTATATTTCGAGTTCCAGACGTCCCAGCGATCCCGAAAAAGTTTCTCCCTGGTCAGCTCAGCACCCCCTACCGCCTCAAGACAGAAATTTGAAAAAAGAAAATTTGGAAAATTTTCCGGAAAAATTTTCCGGGAATTTCCCAAAATTGTAGGGTTGGGTAGATGGCCCTTTACCGACGCCCCCAGTCGAAACCCGGTCTTCCTGCGACCACCGGTTATGGAGCTACGGGTGTTTGAAATTCGGCAAGATGGCCGCGCGCGTCCAAGGTCAAACTTTGACCAGCTGTAACTCCTAAACCACTGGTCGCAGAGAGCCCAAAATCGATATCTGGGGTGGGCCTGGCGTCCTCTGTCCCCCCAGGTGGTCAAAATCGAATTTGAGGAAAAAGTCCTCAAATCGATCAAAACCACCCTTTTCTTAAAATTTACCCCCTAGTACGAACAGCAAAGAAAAAATTTTTCAGATATGACTATCCAGTCCGGAGAAAACTTAAGTTAAAGTTTCATACAAAATTTTTATGAAATGTCAGAATTTACAATTTTCGTTATTTCTGCCGCTAGAAGGGGCTTGTTTGGGCTTAAACAAGTGTAGATGGCTTGTCTAAACCCAACCCCGTCGTCAGAAACAAAGAAAATCTACCCCTTATTAATTAATTTGGAAAAAACACTTAAAATTCGCTATCTCCGAGCTGAATAAAGATAAAAATGTACAAAAAATTGAAAAATTAAGGGTAAATATAGCTCTATCTACAGCAATAATTTAATCTTAAATTTAGGACAAAATGGTACAAATATTTTACAAATTATAAAAATTTTGAATTTTTAATTCTGGTGTCCAAAAAATAAGTCCAAAAAATCTCAAAAAGTCAGGATCTGGTCTTCCCGCTAGCGCGCAAAAGATAGCAGTAGCGGAATTCGCAATTTTATTCTGGTTCCGCCGCAAATTGCTGGTAAATTTATGAATTTTAAAGTTTAATAAAAAAATTTCCACCTGGCCGAAAAATCCTTTTCTTGCAGAAAAGTGGTGCTCCTTCTTGCCCCTTCCTGGCTGCAAAATTTCAGGGTCCTCCGATGGCTGGAACCGGGTGCACGCCGCCACGTGGTACTTGTTTTTTTGCCTTTTTCAGCGTTTTCCGGAGTTTTCCGGCTGAAAAAGGCAAGCGCGGCGGGTGGGGCTCAACAGCCCGCTGCCGAGGACACCTTGCACTTGGAGATCTGGCACTCGCGCACTGTGTTATAGCCCGAAAAGAACTCGGCTAACCTCCAAAAATGCACTTTTTCACTATTATCACGCTTGGTGGTGTCGTGCGGATGATTTAAAGATTGCCGGCGGATAGGGGCCGCCGAGACGCAACTTTTGGTATATAGCTCGTGAAAATCGCACCAAGAAAACCCACTCAAACAAATTTTTAAAAGCGGAGCACTTCAAAAAACGATCCGGTCAGCTCTAGGAGTGGCGGACGACTGTGGTTAGGTTAGGTTAGGTTAGGTTAGGTTAGGTTAGGTTAGGTTAGGTTAGGTTAGGTTAGGTTAGGTTAGGTTAGGTTAGGTTAGGTTAGGTTAGGTTAGGTTAGGTTAGGTTAGGTTAGGTTAGGTTAGGTTAGGTTAGGTTAGGTTAGGTTAGGTTAGGTTAGGTTAGGTTAGGTTAGGTTAGGTTAGGTTAGGTTAGGTTAGGTTAGGTTAGGTTAGGTTAGGTTAGGTTAGGTTAGGTTAGGTTAGGTTAGGTTAGGTTAGGTTAGGTTAGGTTAGGTTAGGTTAGGTTAGGTTAGGTTAGGTTAGGTTAGGTTAGGTTAGGTTAGGTTAGGTTAGGTTAGGTTAGGTTAGGTTAGGTTAGGTTAGGTTAGGTTAGGTTAGGTTAGGTTAGGTTAGGTTAGGTTAGGTTAGGTTAGGTTAGGTTAGGTTAGGTTAGGTTAGGTTAGGTTAGGTTAGGTTAGGTTAGGTTAGGTTATTTTTTTTTTTTTTTTTTTTTTTTTATCTTACTCCTTCCACTGCGTGCTGTGCACTTCGAGGAAGCCATTTTTTATCCAATTAAATTATAAAAAATTATAATAAAAACAAGTTTATTTTTTTTAAGAAGTACCCTCTTGGTCGTTTCTTCTTCTAAGCTAGGTGCTTCTTTCATTCTATCACTTTCATTTCCTTCCTTGCTTCCATCCCATTTCTCTCTTACCAACTCTTTTAAAAACCCTCTCATACTAATCATACATCCCGTGGGGCGTGGGGCATCCGGGTGATCAGCAAACTTCCGTCGGAACCACAGACAGCACTTCCCAGTCCATTTTCCCACTCTTGTATCGGCCTCTCTCAGCTATTTCTAAAAATAGCTGTATGAGGCCGATCACGTCTTATTCCTTCTAAGAACAACCCTTAATACCCTTTCCCAATACTCTAGGAAGTGCTGCCTGTAGTTCTTTGTCACCAGGACTGGGAAGTTTGCTACGCAAACCTCCAGTTGGATCCGACACTCCAACTCGTACCTATCCCTAGCGAAGATGGGACAGTCCGCGACCAGGTGCGCAACCGATTCCACGACCCCTGGCTCGCAGGCGCATGATGGGTCCTCCTTACACTTGAAGCGACTCAAGTATTCAGAGAACCCACCATGCCCCGTTAATAGCTGGGTCGTGGTGCCGGCTATCTCCATCTTACGGACGGTTCTGTACGCAGCCACAGCGCACGGAAAGAAAAGCTTGGTACCAGAAGCAGTCGTACCCGTTTTATAGCGTCCGTTCCACTTGTCAAGCGTGATCTGACGCAGGCCACGCTTGACAAATGAGACGGGACACAGGTCATAGTTCGGCCTCGTCTTCGACCTCAAAGCCGCCTCCTTAGCGAGCTGGTCCGCTCGCTCGTTGCCCTCCAACCCTACGTGGGCCTTGATCCAGAACAGGGATATTTCCTTGTTCTGGATCAAGCCCCGCTTGATGTTATCTCTGGCCTCAACGGCCAGAGGGTGGAGGGCACGGGGGTTGACAACCGTTTGGAGAGCGGCTTTGCTGTCGCTGAGGATGCCGAACGTCGTGGCCGCGCCGCGCCTAAGGACCTCACTGGTCGCTTTGCATAAAGCCAGGAGTTCGGCCTGGTAGACGGTACAATGGGGGGCGAGAGCAAGTTTGAGGGTCTTTGTTTCGGCGTCGCTATTCCAAATGGATAGCGCAGCGCCGACGCGACCCTCAATCTTGCTCCCGTCCGTGAAGATGCGCACCTGGATGGTGTTGGTGCGCTGATAATCTTCCTCGTCTACCAGGCTGGTGAAGTCCAGACTTATATGCTCCGCGGGGTGAGGTACCTCCATTGCTGAGGCCATCCGTTCGACCTCTCTGTCTCCCAACCATGACTGGGACACTCCTCTCTTGGCCTCATAAAGTGAGGCCACCTCGCGAACTCTGAGGTCCAGAGGGAGCATTCCAGCCAAGATTAGACTTGAGTGCAGAGAAACCGTCCGGTAGCCCTTGCAAAGTTTTTGCGCGAACCCGCGCTGCACCACGGCTAACTGCTTCTGGATACCGAGCTTCTCCACCGCTGGACACCAGCTGCTGGCTGCGTACAGCACCGTCGGTTCCACGGCTGCGGTGTAGATGGTTCGGATCACCTCGGGATGTAGTCCCCAACCGATCCGGGCCATCCGCGCCAGCTTGTGGTAGATGGCGATAGCCTTTTTGCATTGGTTGGTGACGTGGGTGTTGAAGGTTAGCTTGTGGTCGATGGTGAGCCCCAGGATCTTGATTTCCTTGGACATGCCAATGTCTATCCCGCCCATGCTGAGGCGTGGGACATCGTACTTAAGCCTCCGCGTGATTACCATCGCACAAGTTTTGTGCGGTGCGAATTTCAGCTTCATTCCGATGCCCCACTCCCGCACATGCTCGAGAGAGGCATTGGCCTGTCTCTCAATCTCCAAGGCGCTGTCACCATCGAACACAAGCACCACGTCGTCCGCAAATGCCTGGACGCGAGCTGCCCCATCCTCCAACCGTCGCAGTAAGGGATCCAACAAGAGGTTCCACAGTAAGGGTCCGCCAATGGAACCCTGAACGCAACCCTTCCCCGTAGGGCGTTCGCACTCCTCGCCCGCATACCTTACCCTCACTCTCCTGTCGCTAAGGTAGCTGTTGATAACTCGTCTCAAATTTGCCGGACACCTTTCCTCAGCCAGTCGTACCTTAATAGCCGGCCACCAGGCGCTATCGAAGGCGCCCTCTATGTCCAAGGACACCATAAGGACTATCCTCTTCTCATCAAGTCTAGCCCTTATGTGGCCCATGAGGTCATAGAGGGCGTCTTCGGTACTTTTCTGGGGCATAAAGCCGTACTGGCGAGTACTAATCCTCGGCATTAAGTAAAAGTTGAGACGAGTTACCAACATCCTCTCGTACACCTTCCCCAGAACCGGTAACAGACCAATAGGTCTGTACGATTTGGGGACGGCGTACGAGTCCTTGCCGGGCTTCCTCAATGCCACCACCACGGCTTCTTTCCATATTTTAGGAAAGTAGCCGTGGCGAAGGCACCGATTCAGCAGCTCCAAGAAGAATGGGGGGTCGGCCCTAATGGCGTGGGTGCAAATGTCGGCTGTGAAGCCATCCGCCCCCGGGGCTTTCTTCGGATTGAACTTCCGAAGAGCACCGAAGAGCTCTCCCACCGTAAAAGGTGGGTCATCCTCATGATGACCCTCATCCCGCTCCAAACCCTTAGCCTT
Organism: Pelosia muscerda; assembly: GCA_963691645.1. Taxonomy (NCBI): domain Eukaryota; kingdom Metazoa; phylum Arthropoda; class Insecta; order Lepidoptera; family Erebidae; genus Pelosia; species Pelosia muscerda. The sequence goes on from OY829112.1 coordinate 16,913,642, forward strand.
TTCCCTAACTCTTCGGTGCCCTTCGTTGTCCTCCTCCTCCCGGTCCTCCGGGTAGAAGGTCCGAGCTAACAGCTCGGCCGAACCTTTTGCGTCCAGGTAAGATCCATTGGCGGAAAGCAGAGTATCCTCTTCCCTTACCGTGGCCCTACCTATCACCCGGTAGATGCCCTCCCATAGTCCCTCCATGTCCTGCCTTCCGCAGAAGTTCTTCCAACTTTCGACTTGTGCCTTTTTTACTTCACTTTCATACATCTCCTTTCGTTCCAGGTACTGAGCTATAACGAACGACCTGCGGACCGGTGCGGCGTACCTGATTCGACGCTTGAAGGTGACCATTACCTTTTTAAGGCCAGCGAGTCTTTCCGACCACCACGGTGCAGTGGTCAACCCCACTGGTTTTTTCACTGGGATGCTTTCGCGGCACGCGCTCCCAACAGCCTCCGTATATGCTTCGGCCAAGGCATCCAATTCGTTGGTATGCCTTGTTTCGCCTATCGCAATATCCGGAAGCTGCCGGGCCATGCTAGCCCCGAAAGCCTCCCAGTTGGCCTTTCTGGTATTATAGGCCCGAGTGGTCCTTTTTATTTGGGTACCACTCGCCTTTATTAAATTGAGGTTGAACACCACACCGTTGTGGTCTGAGCTCGGGCATAGGCTTGGGTCCACCCTCCAAGCGTCGATCCAGGGAAACGCGTTGTCCGTGCAGGTCGTCACGTCTACATAGCTGCAGTACCTATGTCCACCCCTCACACAGTCGAAAGTTGGAATATCCCCGCTGTTCAGGACATGGAGGTCCATTTCAGCGAGTACCCCACTCAATAACTCGCCTCTGTCGTCTTCGGTTGGGTGCCCCCACCAGGTGCTATGCGCATTTGCGTCCCCACCCAGAACAGTAAGCCGGGAACCTAGGCTTCGTCTCACCTCCTTGAGCCGCTCCAAGTAAGGAGCCAACGGCGTTGGCCTCGGTTCGAAGTAAAAGGATACCAGCGTGATCTCCCAGGCACTGGTCCGGATCCCCACCACCGCGATGTTGTCGGTGGTGAGTTGCGGGTACTGTATGACGTCCACATTTGGGTCAAAGACGGCAATGGACGCCTTTACAGTCCCTCCTCCTTGTCCAGTGTTCTGGAAGACCCTTACGCCCTGGTATCCTTTCATTCTCCCGGTATTGCCGGTATAGGGCTCCTGAATTAGAGCGGCTGTGGCCTTGCGCCTCGAGGCTTCGAGAACGAAGGTTTCGGTTGCCAGCTTACTCCTCTGGAGGTTAGCCTGCAGCATCCTGTGTGGGGTCACATTCCTCGGATCAACATTAGCACTGGTATTGAGTGGTGGTCCTCGCTATCACGTCCCATCTCTGACGCACTGGGCACAGATGGCTGAACACACTGTGACATGTGCCGCTGAGCCTCTCTCTCCGGCAATTGGTGCAGGTAGGCTCTGCACCGGCACTGTAGCTCGGGCATGCGGCTTTTAAATGCCCTTCGCCGCAGTGGCTACACTTAGGCTCAGTGCCGGTGCAGAATTTCCTGGTATGCCCGTAACCCAGGCACAGGGGGTTAGGTTAGGTTAGGTTAGGTTAGGTTAGGTTAGGTTAGGTTAGGTTAGGTTAGGTTAGGTTAGGTTAGGTTAGGTTAGGTTAGGTTAGGTTAGGTTAGGTTAGGTTAGGTTAGGTTAGGTTAGGTTAGGTTAGGTTAGGTTAGGTTAGGTTAGGTTAGGTTAGGTTAGGTTAGGTTAGGTTAGGTTAGGTTAGGTTAGGTTAGGTTAGGTTAGGTTAGGTTAGGTTAGGTTAGGTTAGGTTAGGTTAGGTTAGGTTAGGTTAGGTTAGGTTAGGTTAGGTTAGGTTAGGTTAGGTTAGGTTAGGTTAGGTTAGGTTAGGTTAGGTTAGGTTAGGTTAGGTTAGGTTAGGTTAGGTTAGGTTAGGTTAGGTTAGGTTAGGTTAGGTTAGGTTAGGTTAGGTTAGGTTAGGTTAGGTTAGGTTAGGTTAGGTTAGGTTAGGTTAGGTTAGGTTAGGTTAGGTTAGGTTAGGTTAGGTTAGGTTAGGTTAGGTTAGGTTAGGTTAGGTTAGGTTAGGTTAGGTTAGGTTAGGTTAGGTTAGGTTAGGTTAGGTTAGGTTAGGTTAGGTTAGGTTAGGTTAGGTTAGGTTAGGTTAGGTTAGGTTAGGTTAGGTTAGGTTAGGTTAGGTTAGGTTAGGTTAGGTTAGGTTAGGTTAGGTTAGGTTAGGTTAGGTTAGGTTAGGTTAGGTTAGGTTAGGTTAGGTTAGGTTAGGTTAGGTTAGGTTAGGTTAGGTTAGGTTAGGTTAGGTTAGGTTAGGTTAGGTTAGGTTAGGTTAGGTTAGGTTAGGTTAGGTTAGGTTAGGTTAGGTTAGGTTAGGTTAGGTTAGGTTAGGTTAGGTTAGGTTAGGTTAGGTTAGGTTAGGTTAGGTTAGGTTAGGTTAGGTTAGGTTAGGTTAGGTTAGGTTAGGTTAGGTTAGGTTAGGTTAGGTTAGGTTAGGTTAGGTTAGGTTAGGTTAGGTTAGGTTAGGTTAGGTTAGGTTAGGTTAGGTTAGGTTAGGTTAGGTTAGGTTAGGTTAGGTTAGGTTAGGTTAGGTTAGGTTAGGTTAGGTTAGGTTAGGTTAGGTTAGGTTAGGTTAGGTTAGGTTAGGTTAGGTTAGGTTAGGTTAGGTTAGGTTAGGTTAGGTTAGGTTAGGTTAGGTTAGGTTAGGTTAGGTTAGGTTAGGTTAGGTTAGGTTAGGTTAGGTTAGGTTAGGTTAGGTTAGGTTAGGTTAGGTTAGGTTAGGTTAGGTTAGGTTAGGTTAGGTTAGGTTAGGTTAGGTTAGGTTAGGTTAGGTTAGGTTAGGTTAGGTTAGGTTAGGTTAGGTTAGGTTAGGTTAGGTTAGGTTAGGTTAGGTTAGGTTAGGTTAGGTTAGGTTAGGTTAGGTTAGGTTAGGTTAGGTTAGGTTAGGTTAGGTTAGGTTAGGTTAGGTTAGGTTAGGTTAGGTTAGGTTAGGTTAGGTTAGGTTAGGTTAGGTTAGGTTAGGTTAGGTTAGGTTAGGTTAGGTTAGGTTAGGTTAGGTTAGGTTAGGTTAGGTTAGGTTAGGTTAGGTTAGGTTAGGTTAGGTTAGGTTAGGTTAGGTTAGGTTAGGTTAGGTTAGGTTAGGTTAGGTTAGGTTAGGTTAGGTTAGGTTAGGTTAGGTTAGGTTAGGTTAGGTTAGGTTAGGTTAGGTTAGGTTAGGTTAGGTTAGGTTAGGTTAGGTTAGGTTAGGTTAGGTTAGGTTAGGTTAGGTTAGGTTAGGTTAGGTTAGGTTAGGTTAGGTTAGGTTAGGTTAGGTTAGGTTAGGTTAGGTTAGGTTAGGTTAGGTTAGGTTAGGTTAGGTTAGGTTAGGTTAGGTTAGGTTAGGTTAGGTTAGGTTAGGTTAGGTTAGGTTAGGTTAGGTTAGGTTAGGTTAGGTTAGGTTAGGTTAGGTTAGGTTAGGTTAGGTTAGGTTAGGTTAGGTTAGGTTAGGTTAGGTTAGGTTAGGTTAGGTTAGGTTAGGTTAGGTTAGGTTAGGTTAGGTTAGGTTAGGTTAGGTTAGGTTAGGTTAGGTTAGGTTAGGTTAGGTTAGGTTAGGTTAGGTTAGGTTAGGTTAGGTTAGGTTAGGTTAGGTTAGGTTAGGTTAGGTTAGGTTAGGTTAGGTTAGGTTAGGTTAGGTTAGGTTAGGTTAGGTTAGGTTAGGTTAGGTTAGGTTAGGTTAGGTTAGGTTAGGTTAGGTTAGGTTAGGTTAGGTTAGGTTAGGTTAGGTTAGGTTAGGTTAGGTTAGGTTAGGTTAGGTTAGGTTAGGTTAGGTTAGGTTAGGTTAGGTTAGGTTAGGTTAGGTTAGGTTAGGTTAGGTTAGGTTAGGTTAGGTTAGGTTAGGTTAGGTTAGGTTAGGTTAGGTTAGGTTAGGTTAGGTTAGGTTAGGTTAGGTTAGGTTAGGTTAGGTTAGGTTAGGTTAGGTTAGGTTAGGTTAGGTTAGGTTAGGTTAGGTTAGGTTAGGTTAGGTTAGGTTAGGTTAGGTTAGGTTAGGTTAGGTTAGGTTAGGTTAGGTTAGGTTAGGTTAGGTTAGGTTAGGTTAGGTTAGGTTAGGTTAGGTTAGGTTAGGTTAGGTTAGGTTAGGTTAGGTTAGGTTAGGTTAGGTTAGGTTAGGTTAGGTTAGGTTAGGTTAGGTTAGGTTAGGTTAGGTTAGGTTAGGTTAGGTTAGGTTAGGTTAGGTTAGGTTAGGTTAGGTTAGGTTAGGTTAGGTTAGGTTAGGTTAGGTTAGGTTAGGTTAGGTTAGGTTAGGTTAGGTTAGGTTAGGTTAGGTTAGGTTAGGTTAGGTTAGGTTAGGTTAGGTTAGGTTAGGTTAGGTTAGGTTAGGTTAGGTTAGGTTAGGTTAGGTTAGGTTAGGTTAGGTTAGGTTAGGTTAGGTTAGGTTAGGTTAGGTTAGGTTAGGTTAGGTTAGGTTAGGTTAGGTTAGGTTAGGTTAGGTTAGGTTAGGTTAGGTTAGGTTAGGTTAGGTTAGGTTAGGTTAGGTTAGGTTAGGTTAGGTTAGGTTAGGTTAGGTTAGGTTAGGTTAGGTTAGGTTAGGTTAGGTTAGGTTAGGTTAGGTTAGGTTAGGTTAGGTTAGGTTAGGTTAGGTTAGGTTAGGTTAGGTTAGGTTAGGTTAGGTTAGGTTAGGTTAGGTTAGGTTAGGTTAGGTTAGGTTAGGTTAGGTTAGGTTAGGTTAGGTTAGGTTAGGTTAGGTTAGGTTAGGTTAGGTTAGGTTAGGTTAGGTTAGGTTAGGTTAGGTTAGGTTAGGTTAGGTTAGGTTAGGTTAGGTTAGGTTAGGTTAGGTTAGGTTAGGTTAGGTTAGGTTAGGTTAGGTTAGGTTAGGTTAGGTTAGGTTAGGTTAGGTTAGGTTAGGTTAGGTTAGGTTAGGTTAGGTTAGGTTAGGTTAGGTTAGGTTAGGTTAGGTTAGGTTAGGTTAGGTTAGGTTAGGTTAGGTTAGGTTAGGTTAGGTTAGGTTAGGTTAGGTTAGGTTAGGTTAGGTTAGGTTAGGTTAGGTTAGGTTAGGTTAGGTTAGGTTAGGTTAGGTTAGGTTAGGTTAGGTTAGGTTAGGTTAGGTTAGGTTAGGTTAGGTTAGGTTAGGTTAGGTTAGGTTAGGTTAGGTTAGGTTAGGTTAGGTTAGGTTAGGTTAGGTTAGGTTAGGTTAGGTTAGGTTAGGTTAGGTTAGGTTAGGTTAGGTTAGGTTAGGTTAGGTTAGGTTAGGTTAGGTTAGGTTAGGTTAGGTTAGGTTAGGTTAGGTTAGGTTAGGTTAGGTTAGGTTAGGTTAGGTTAGGTTAGGTTAGGTTAGGTTAGGTTAGGTTAGGTTAGGTTAGGTTAGGTTAGGTTAGGTTAGGTTAGGTTAGGTTAGGTTAGGTTAGGTTAGGTTAGGTTAGGTTAGGTTAGGTTAGGTTAGGTTAGGTTAGGTTAGGTTAGGTTAGGTTAGGTTAGGTTAGGTTAGGTTAGGTTAGGTTAGGTTAGGTTAGGTTAGGTTAGGTTAGGTTAGGTTAGGTTAGGTTAGGTTAGGTTAGGTTAGGTTAGGTTAGGTTAGGTTAGGTTAGGTTAGGTTAGGTTAGGTTAGGTTAGGTTAGGTTAGGTTAGGTTAGGTTAGGTTAGGTTAGGTTAGGTTAGGTTAGGTTAGGTTAGGTTAGGTTAGGTTAGGTTAGGTTAGGTTAGGTTAGGTTAGGTTAGGTTAGGTTAGGTTAGGTTAGGTTAGGTTAGGTTAGGTTAGGTTAGGTTAGGTTAGGTTAGGTTAGGTTAGGTTAGGTTAGGTTAGGTTAGGTTAGGTTAGGTTAGGTTAGGTTAGGTTAGGTTAGGTTAGGTTAGGTTAGGTTAGGTTAGGTTAGGTTAGGTTAGGTTAGGTTAGGTTAGGTTAGGTTAGGTTAGGTTAGGTTAGGTTAGGTTAGGTTAGGTTAGGTTAGGTTAGGTTAGGTTAGGTTAGGTTAGGTTAGGTTAGGTTAGGTTAGGTTAGGTTAGGTTAGGTTAGGTTAGGTTAGGTTAGGTTAGGTTAGGTTAGGTTAGGTTAGGTTAGGTTAGGTTAGGTTAGGTTAGGTTAGGTTAGGTTAGGTTAGGTTAGGTTAGGTTAGGTTAGGTTAGGTTAGGTTAGGTTAGGTTAGGTTAGGTTAGGTTAGGTTAGGTTAGGTTAGGTTAGGTTAGGTTAGGTTAGGTTAGGTTAGGTTAGGTTAGGTTAGGTTAGGTTAGGTTAGGTTAGGTTAGGTTAGGTTAGGTTAGGTTAGGTTAGGTTAGGTTAGGTTAGGTTAGGTTAGGTTAGGTTAGGTTAGGTTAGGTTAGGTTAGGTTAGGTTAGGTTAGGTTAGGTTAGGTTAGGTTAGGTTAGGTTAGGTTAGGTTAGGTTAGGTTAGGTTAGGTTAGGTTAGGTTAGGTTAGGTTAGGTTAGGTTAGGTTAGGTTAGGTTAGGTTAGGTTAGGTTAGGTTAGGTTAGGTTAGGTTAGGTTAGGTTAGGTTAGGTTAGGTTAGGTTAGGTTAGGTTAGGTTAGGTTAGGTTAGGTTAGGTTAGGTTAGGTTAGGTTAGGTTAGGTTAGGTTAGGTTAGGTTAGGTTAGGTTAGGTTAGGTTAGGTTAGGTTAGGTTAGGTTAGGTTAGGTTAGGTTAGGTTAGGTTAGGTTAGGTTAGGTTAGGTTAGGTTAGGTTAGGTTAGGTTAGGTTAGGTTAGGTTAGGTTAGGTTAGGTTAGGTTAGGTTAGGTTAGGTTAGGTTAGGTTAGGTTAGGTTAGGTTAGGTTAGGTTAGGTTAGGTTAGGTTAGGTTAGGTTAGGTTAGGTTAGGTTAGGTTAGGTTAGGTTAGGTTAGGTTAGGTTAGGTTAGGTTAGGTTAGGTTAGGTTAGGTTAGGTTAGGTTAGGTTAGGTTAGGTTAGGTTAGGTTAGGTTAGGTTAGGTTAGGTTAGGTTAGGTTAGGTTAGGTTAGGTTAGGTTAGGTTAGGTTAGGTTAGGTTAGGTTAGGTTAGGTTAGGTTAGGTTAGGTTAGGTTAGGTTAGGTTAGGTTAGGTTAGGTTAGGTTAGGTTAGGTTAGGTTAGGTTAGGTTAGGTTAGGTTAGGTTAGGTTAGGTTAGGTTAGGTTAGGTTAGGTTAGGTTAGGTTAGGTTAGGTTAGGTTAGGTTAGGTTAGGTTAGGTTAGGTTAGGTTAGGTTAGGTTAGGTTAGGTTAGGTTAGGTTAGGTTAGGTTAGGTTAGGTTAGGTTAGGTTAGGTTAGGTTAGGTTAGGTTAGGTTAGGTTAGGTTAGGTTAGGTTAGGTTAGGTTAGGTTAGGTTAGGTTAGGTTAGGTTAGGTTAGGTTAGGTTAGGTTAGGTTAGGTTAGGTTAGGTTAGGTTAGGTTAGGTTAGGTTAGGTTAGGTTAGGTTAGGTTAGGTTAGGTTAGGTTAGGTTAGGTTAGGTTAGGTTAGGTTAGGTTAGGTTAGGTTAGGTTAGGTTAGGTTAGGTTAGGTTAGGTTAGGTTAGGTTAGGTTAGGTTAGGTTAGGTTAGGTTAGGTTAGGTTAGGTTAGGTTAGGTTAGGTTAGGTTAGGTTAGGTTAGGTTAGGTTATTAGGTTAGGTTAGGTTAGGTTAGGTTAGGTTAGGTTAGGTTAGGTTAGGTTAGGTTAGGTTAGGTTAGGTTAGGTTAGGTTAGGTTAGGTTAGGTTAGGTTAGGTTAGGTTAGGTTAGGTTAGGTTAGGTTAGGTTAGGTTAGGTTAGGTTAGGTTAGGTTAGGTTAGGTTAGGTTAGGTTAGGTTAGGTTAGGTTAGGTTAGGTTAGGTTAGGTTAGGTTAGGTTAGGTTAGGTTAGGTTAGGTTAGGTTAGGTTAGGTTAGGTTAGGTTAGGTTAGGTTAGGTTAGGTTAGGTTAGGTTAGGTTAGGTTAGGTTAGGTTAGGTTAGGTTAGGTTAGGTTAGGTTAGGTTAGGTTAGGTTAGGTTAGGTTAGGTTAGGTTAGGTTAGGTTAGGTTAGGTTAGGTTAGGTTAGGTTAGGTTAGGTTAGGTTAGGTTAGGTTAGGTTAGGTTAGGTTAGGTTAGGTTAGGTTAGGTTAGGTTAGGTTAGGTTAGGTTAGGTTAGGTTAGGTTAGGTTAGGTTAGGTTAGGTTAGGTTAGGTTAGGTTAGGTTAGGTTAGGTTAGGTTAGGTTAGGTTAGGTTAGGTTAGGTTAGGTTAGGTTAGGTTAGGTTAGGTTAGGTTAGGTTAGGTTAGGTTAGGTTAGGTTAGGTTAGGTTAGGTTAGGTTAGGTTAGGTTAGGTTAGGTTAGGTTAGGTTAGGTTAGGTTAGGTTAGGTTAGGTTAGGTTAGGTTAGGTTAGGTTAGGTTAGGTTAGGTTAGGTTAGGTTAGGTTAGGTTAGGTTAGGTTAGGTTAGGTTAGGTTAGGTTAGGTTAGGTTAGGTTAGGTTAGGTTAGGTTAGGTTAGGTTAGGTTAGGTTAGGTTAGGTTAGGTTAGGTTAGGTTAGGTTAGGTTAGGTTAGGTTAGGTTAGGTTAGGTTAGGTTAGGTTAGGTTAGGTTAGGTTAGGTTAGGTTAGGTTAGGTTAGGTTAGGTTAGGTTAGGTTAGGTTAGGTTAGGTTAGGTTAGGTTAGGTTAGGTTAGGTTAGGTTAGGTTAGGTTAGGTTAGGTTAGGTTAGGTTAGGTTAGGTTAGGTTAGGTTAGGTTAGGTTAGGTTAGGTTAGGTTAGGTTAGGTTAGGTTAGGTTAGGTTAGGTTAGGTTAGGTTAGGTTAGGTTAGGTTAGGTTAGGTTAGGTTAGGTTAGGTTAGGTTAGGTTAGGTTAGGTTAGGTTAGGTTAGGTTAGGTTAGGTTAGGTTAGGTTAGGTTAGGTTAGGTTAGGTTAGGTTAGGTTAGGTTAGGTTAGGTTAGGTTAGGTTAGGTTAGGTTAGGTTAGGTTAGGTTAGGTTAGGTTAGGTTAGGTTAGGTTAGGTTAGGTTAGGTTAGGTTAGGTTAGGTTAGGTTAGGTTAGGTTAGGTTAGGTTAGGTTAGGTTAGGTTAGGTTAGGTTAGGTTAGGTTAGGTTAGGTTAGGTTAGGTTAGGTTAGGTTAGGTTAGGTTAGGTTAGGTTAGGTTAGGTTAGGTTAGGTTAGGTTAGGTTAGGTTAGGTTAGGTTAGGTTAGGTTAGGTTAGGTTAGGTTAGGTTAGGTTAGGTTAGGTTAGGTTAGGTTAGGTTAGGTTAGGTTAGGTTAGGTTAGGTTAGGTTAGGTTAGGTTAGGTTAGGTTAGGTTAGGTTAGGTTAGGTTAGGTTAGGTTAGGTTAGGTTAGGTTAGGTTAGGTTAGGTTAGGTTAGGTTAGGTTAGGTTAGGTTAGGTTAGGTTAGGTTAGGTTAGGTTAGGTTAGGTTAGGTTAGGTTAGGTTAGGTTAGGTTAGGTTAGGTTAGGTTAGGTTAGGTTAGGTTAGGTTAGGTTAGGTTAGGTTAGGTTAGGTTAGGTTAGGTTAGGTTAGGTTAGGTTAGGTTAGGTTAGGTTAGGTTAGGTTAGGTTAGGTTAGGTTAGGTTAGGTTAGGTTAGGTTAGGTTAGGTTAGGTTAGGTTAGGTTAGGTTAGGTTAGGTTAGGTTAGGTTAGGTTAGGTTAGGTTAGGTTAGGTTAGGTTAGGTTAGGTTAGGTTAGGTTAGGTTAGGTTAGGTTAGGTTAGGTTAGGTTAGGTTAGGTTAGGTTAGGTTAGGTTAGGTTAGGTTAGGTTAGGTTAGGTTAGGTTAGGTTAGGTTAGGTTAGGTTAGGTTAGGTTAGGTTAGGTTAGGTTAGGTTAGGTTAGGTTAGGTTAGGTTAGGTTAGGTTAGGTTAGGTTAGGTTAGGTTAGGTTAGGTTAGGTTAGGTTAGGTTAGGTTAGGTTAGGTTAGGTTAGGTTAGGTTAGGTTAGGTTAGGTTAGGTTAGGTTAGGTTAGGTTAGGTTAGGTTAGGTTAGGTTAGGTTAGGTTAGGTTAGGTTAGGTTAGGTTAGGTTAGGTTAGGTTAGGTTAGGTTAGGTTAGGTTAGGTTAGGTTAGGTTAGGTTAGGTTAGGTTAGGTTAGGTTAGGTTAGGTTAGGTTAGGTTAGGTTAGGTTAGGTTAGGTTAGGTTAGGTTAGGTTAGGTTAGGTTAGGTTAGGTTAGGTTAGGTTAGGTTAGGTTAGGTTAGGTTAGGTTAGGTTAGGTTAGGTTAGGTTAGGTTAGGTTAGGTTAGGTTAGGTTAGGTTAGGTTAGGTTAGGTTAGGTTAGGTTAGGTTAGGTTAGGTTAGGTTAGGTTAGGTTAGGTTAGGTTAGGTTAGGTTAGGTTAGGTTAGGTTAGGTTAGGTTAGGTTAGGTTAGGTTAGGTTAGGTTAGGTTAGGTTAGGTTAGGTTAGGTTAGGTTAGGTTAGGTTAGGTTAGGTTAGGTTAGGTTAGGTTAGGTTAGGTTAGGTTAGGTTAGGTTAGGTTAGGTTAGGTTAGGTTAGGTTAGGTTAGGTTAGGTTAGGTTAGGTTAGGTTAGGTTAGGTTAGGTTAGGTTAGGTTAGGTTAGGTTAGGTTAGGTTAGGTTAGGTTAGGTTAGGTTAGGTTAGGTTAGGTTAGGTTAGGTTAGGTTAGGTTAGGTTAGGTTAGGTTAGGTTAGGTTAGGTTAGGTTAGGTTAGGTTAGGTTAGGTTAGGTTAGGTTAGGTTAGGTTAGGTTAGGTTAGGTTAGGTTAGGTTAGGTTAGGTTAGGTTAGGTTAGGTTAGGTTAGGTTAGGTTAGGTTAGGTTAGGTTAGGTTAGGTTAGGTTAGGTTAGGTTAGGTTAGGTTAGGTTAGGTTAGGTTAGGTTAGGTTAGGTTAGGTTAGGTTAGGTTAGGTTAGGTTAGGTTAGGTTAGGTTAGGTTAGGTTAGGTTAGGTTAGGTTAGGTTAGGTTAGGTTAGGTTAGGTTAGGTTAGGTTAGGTTAGGTTAGGTTAGGTTAGGTTAGGTTAGGTTAGGTTAGGTTAGGTTAGGTTAGGTTAGGTTAGGTTAGGTTAGGTTAGGTTAGGTTAGGTTAGGTTAGGTTAGGTTAGGTTAGGTTAGGTTAGGTTAGGTTAGGTTAGGTTAGGTTAGGTTAGGTTAGGTTAGGTTAGGTTAGGTTAGGTTAGGTTAGGTTAGGTTAGGTTAGGTTAGGTTAGGTTAGGTTAGGTTAGGTTAGGTTAGGTTAGGTTAGGTTAGGTTAGGTTAGGTTAGGTTAGGTTAGGTTAGGTTAGGTTAGGTTAGGTTAGGTTAGGTTAGGTTAGGTTAGGTTAGGTTAGGTTAGGTTAGGTTAGGTTAGGTTAGGTTAGGTTAGGTTAGGTTAGGTTAGGTTAGGTTAGGTTAGGTTAGGTTAGGTTAGGTTAGGTTAGGTTAGGTTAGGTTAGGTTAGGTTAGGTTAGGTTAGGTTAGGTTAGGTTAGGTTAGGTTAGGTTAGGTTAGGTTAGGTTAGGTTAGGTTAGGTTAGGTTAGGTTAGGTTAGGTTAGGTTAGGTTAGGTTAGGTTAGGTTAGGTTAGGTTAGGTTAGGTTAGGTTAGGTTAGGTTAGGTTAGGTTAGGTTAGGTTAGGTTAGGTTAGGTTAGGTTAGGTTAGGTTAGGTTAGGTTAGGTTAGGTTAGGTTAGGTTAGGTTAGGTTAGGTTAGGTTAGGTTAGGTTAGGTTAGGTTAGGTTAGGTTAGGTTAGGTTAGGTTAGGTTAGGTTAGGTTAGGTTAGGTTAGGTTAGGTTAGGTTAGGTTAGGTTAGGTTAGGTTAGGTTAGGTTAGGTTAGGTTAGGTTAGGTTAGGTTAGGTTAGGTTAGGTTAGGTTAGGTTAGGTTAGGTTAGGTTAGGTTAGGTTAGGTTAGGTTAGGTTAGGTTAGGTTAGGTTAGGTTAGGTTAGGTTAGGTTAGGTTAGGTTAGGTTAGGTTAGGTTAGGTTAGGTTAGGTTAGGTTAGGTTAGGTTAGGTTAGGTTAGGTTAGGTTAGGTTAGGTTAGGTTAGGTTAGGTTAGGTTAGGTTAGGTTAGGTTAGGTTAGGTTAGGTTAGGTTAGGTTAGGTTAGGTTAGGTTAGGTTAGGTTAGGTTAGGTTAGGTTAGGTTAGGTTAGGTTAGGTTAGGTTAGGTTAGGTTAGGTTAGGTTAGGTTAGGTTAGGTTAGGTTAGGTTAGGTTAGGTTAGGTTAGGTTAGGTTAGGTTAGGTTAGGTTAGGTTAGGTTAGGTTAGGTTAGGTTAGGTTAGGTTAGGTTAGGTTAGGTTAGGTTAGGTTAGGTTAGGTTAGGTTAGGTTAGGTTAGGTTAGGTTAGGTTAGGTTAGGTTAGGTTAGGTTAGGTTAGGTTAGGTTAGGTTAGGTTAGGTTAGGTTAGGTTAGGTTAGGTTAGGTTAGGTTAGGTTAGGTTAGGTTAGGTTAGGTTAGGTTAGGTTAGGTTAGGTTAGGTTAGGTTAGGTTAGGTTAGGTTAGGTTAGGTTAGGTTAGGTTAGGTTAGGTTAGGTTAGGTTAGGTTAGGTTAGGTTAGGTTAGGTTAGGTTAGGTTAGGTTAGGTTAGGTTAGGTTAGGTTAGGTTAGGTTAGGTTAGGTTAGGTTAGGTTAGGTTAGGTTAGGTTAGGTTAGGTTAGGTTAGGTTAGGTTAGGTTAGGTTAGGTTAGGTTAGGTTAGGTTAGGTTAGGTTAGGTTAGGTTAGGTTAGGTTAGGTTAGGTTAGGTTAGGTTAGGTTAGGTTAGGTTAGGTTAGGTTAGGTTAGGTTAGGTTAGGT